>CATIWM010447269.1:0-12325 GCA_949671775.1 Mallotus repandus
GACTTCGATCTTCCTCTCCTTCTTTTATTCTGACTCTACGAATGGCCTCTAACAACAAGAGCTTCTGCTTCTACACTTTTGTTTTCTTGCTTTTTTTTCTTTCTCAATTCATAACTGTACAAGGCAGCAGCTACTTCACTGAGAGACACATCAACCTTCCCATGAAATAGAGTTATTCCAAGATACTCAAACTCATCAGGAAGTGATCCCATCAACATCAGAGTCATATCTTCTTCTTTAAAAGCCACGTCCTCTTCTTTAAAAGCCACATCCATATTCAACAGATCAGTCACTAGTTGATTAAAGCTAGTAATGTGATAATTCATAGTTGTACCTAGAACACAGTTGAAGTAGAACAATCTCTTTTTCATGTAGAGTTTGTTCTGACCTCTTTTCTTCAAAAATTTCTCTTTCAATGCCTTCCACAATTTACTTGCAGAAGTTTCTTTAGAAAATGTATACTTCTGTTCTCTAGAAAGACAAGATCGAATGGTACCACATTCCAATCTATTGATCATCTTCCATTCTTTCTCCTCAATATCATCTGGTTTCTTTTCCTCAATGGCAATGTCTAGACCTTGTTGAAAAAGAGCATCTAGAACCTCACTTTGCCACATGCTGAAATGGCATGTGCCATCAAAAATTTCCACTGTAAATCTAGCATTTGTCACAGCAGTTCTTCCAAAAATTGAAGATGAAGAAGTTGTTGACTTTGATGTGGATTCTTTTATGATTTCTGCTATTTTTGCTACAAATTCTATTTAATAACTATCAATGCGGAATGCCAATTAGCCCAAGAAATTTTTTTTTGATATGGAAGATCAACCTAAGCCGCAACCATAGAGCATACTAAAATAAACCAAGAGCTCTAATACCAATTATTAAGGAATTCGAGTTAATTTTCACCATTAATAAACTCACCTTAAGAACTATTGCACATGTGACTAGAGTGAAAACGATTGTACTAAAAATCACCCCAAGGTAGATTCCTAGGAAAAAGTGGTGAGGTCACAATACCTCTTTGAAAACCACACTCCTTAGACAGAATCTATCAAGAAAAGTAATTTTAATAGCACAATAATTAACAACAACTATACCCAATAATAGATATTAAATAGACATAAAAGAGAACACCAAAATTTAACAAGGTTCGGCCAATTATGCCTACGTCCTCGGACACTAAAATAATTTTTCACTAATTTAGAAAATATTACAAAAGAGAGAGAAAAATTAATTGCCAATATATGAGAAGAGGAGGCAATTTTTGGATACAAATTGCAAAGGGGAGAAGTCCCTTTCATAGAAAAGAACTTTTCAATCTCCTCCCCACTTGTTCGATGAGGGATACCCAATTTTGCTAAAAAAAACAACACTTATTTGGGTGCTTTCTTTGATCATCTACTCCATCATTGTTGTCACCGTGATTAAGTATGTTTTTATAGTCTTGGAGGCCAACGGCAATGGAGACGGTGAGTTTTTTGGTTTGATTATTAGCAAATTATAATAGCAAAATAGAGAGTTAATTACTAAAGTATTAAAGATTAGTATTAAAGATTTTTAATTCTTGCATATCCAATCGCGTATCCACGAGGGACATTTGCACTGTATTCTTTGATATGCTGACATGTGAATGTGAGCTTGATACCGAATCAGCAAACTTAAGATAGAGAAGTTTCTACCTACAAGTTGGATATAGGGACACGCTGTACGAAATTGGCTTCAGCTACCAATTCCAAACTTGAAAGCAGTAAACTAATAAAGTACTCTATGTTATTCATAACCATGCTTAGAGTTTCAATGGTCCTCGAAGATGGAATTCTGACACCTTGCATATCAGTATTATCTGCTGTGGCAGGGATTAAAGAGGTTGTTCCAACCCCTTTCACAAGAAGTAGTCATGTGGGCTTCGGTAGTTATTTTAGTTTTATTGTTCTAAGTTCATAGCTTCTGAATAGATAAAGTTGGCCATTCTTTTACTCCAATTATTATGTTGTGGTTTGCCCTTATTGTAGTTATTGGGATCTTCAACTTCATCAAGTATAATCCTAGTGTAATCAAGGCTATAAACCCATGGTACATTGTGAAATATTTTCAAAGAAATGGAAGGGATGCTTGGATTTCTCTTGGAGGTGTGGTTTTGTGCTTGACAGGCACATACATCACATTCCATATTAATCAATTTCTATGTTGATCAGTATGCATGTACTTATTTCGTTTATATAAATTCAAGTTCTGAAGCTTTGTTTGCTAATTTGGGTCATTTCAATGTTCGCTCTGTTCAATTGAGCAGTTGTGTAGTGCTTGTTCCTTAAGTGTTGCCAGCTTATCTTGGCCAGTGTTCTTATCTATGAAAAAATGCTACAGATGTTTCTGATGCATTTTATAAGTCAATTCCAAGTAAGTCTTCCCATTCGTAAACAATCAGCACTATCAATACCAATACGCCTGTTTATCTTCATTAATAGGAGGTGGTTTCTGTGTCACAGCTTCATTATTTTGGCCACAGTTTATTATAGTTGTATTAGCTGCCATTATCGCCAGTTGGTTAAACTAATTTCAACTTCATTCTCTATCATCCAACAATCTCTCAACTTGGGATGCTTCCCTTGGGTTAAAGTAGTACATACTTTTGCAGATTTTGAGGGACAAGTTTATGTGCCTGAAATCAACACACTTCTTATGTTGGCTTGTGTAGGAGTCACTCTTGGCTTCAATAACACTTTACAGATTGGCAACGCCTATGGTAATAAGCTAGCTAGCATTTTGATATATATTTCCTTGTTATAGATCCCTGTTCGTATGCATATGTATTTCTTGCAGGAATTGCTGTGACTTTCGTGTTCGTTATTACATCATCATTTTTAGTTCTTGTTGGGGTGGTGAGGGTAAAGAAATAAAGAATTAAGAATGATGAAAAAGTTTTGAACTCTTACACTTTTACATTAACAAAGCTGTTGTTATATAACAACAATATTACAAGTTTTACAAGCATAAACCATGTTGCAATCTGACATTTACACCTAGCAGTATGGTGTACATTACTTGTTCTTACTTGCACAATAAAATAAGAACCATACCTTCAAATTTACCTACAAGTACAACACTAACTAATCTAGTTAAACAAACTATATGCTTCAACTATCAAGCTAAGTTTCATTAGCTTTAACATTCCTCCTTGAAACTTGGCTTGAAACATCAAAACCTTCATCTTGGAGCTTCTTTCTTTCAAAGCTTTTGTTCTTGAAGCAACCGCAACCATGTTTTTCTTAACATCTGCAAATTTTTTTCTTGGTGGTGACCCTTAGCAACTAAACCTCCTCCTTAAGATCAACTCTCGTTCAAGAAAGTAACAACATTTTTTTATTTCTTTCAAGGTGGCTCGTGGCCATTCAATAACAAATTCATTTCCATTTTAGGAAGTTGTTGGTCCGCTTCTCTATTTTTACAGTTTTGAGACATGCTGGTCTCTTTTAAGAATTTTGCAGTTTCAAGACTTCCCGGTCCCTTTTTCAGTTTTAAGACATGCTGGTCTTTCAAACAACATTTTAGTTTATGCATGTTGTGGAATTCGGGTTAATTTCCACCAATAATAATTTACCTTGAGAACTATTGCACAGGTGACCAGAGTGAAAACAATTGTACTAAAAATCACCCCAAGGTAGATTCCTAGGAAAGAGTGGTGGGGTCACAATGCCTCCTTAAAAAATATACTCTTTAGACATAATCTATCAAGACAAGTAATTTTAATAGCACAATAATTAATAACAACTATACCCGACAATAGTTATTAAATAGACATAAAAGAGAACACCAAAATTTAACGAGGTTCGGCCAATTATGCCTACGTCCTCGGACACTACCAAAATAATATTTCACTAATTGAGGAAATATTACAAAAGAGAGAAAAAGAGTACAAATAGCCTAAATATAGGAGAAGGGTAATTTTTGTGGGATATCTAAACCAAAGGGGGGAGGAGTCTTTTATAGGCTTAAGACTCCTCCCAATTTTTCTTATTCCCGATGTGGGATTCCCATTTTGCTAAAAAACAACAGTTGATGATCAGACATATGACGTTAAGAAAAAAGGACGAAGATAACAAAGAAGGTGGGATGAAGAAGCAAGAACCAGAGAAAAAAAAAGGATGGAGATGTAGAAGGTGGTGAACAAGAAGATAACAAAGAGAAAAACAAAAAAGGATATAACGATAAGAAAAAATATATATTTTCTTACGTGTGTGTGTGATGGACCTGGTTCATATTCCTATACGAACAGAAATTCATGATATAATTTACTGTTTAAGATACATAACTTTTTAAACTGAGGTGGGAAAGTCCAAAAAAAAAGAAATCAAAAGTGTAAAAAGTAAAATCTGACAGTAAAAACAAATGTAGGGAAGACATTACATGAACTGAACAGTAAGATTATTTCAAATAGCATGAATAGGATTGAGCAAATGTGAAAGTGAAACAAGGCGAAATGATACAGGAGGAAAAGAAGTTGTCGGGGCTATTATCGCTATTGTCCCATTTGATTCCCCTTTCCTTACAAATTTCCGCAGGAAAAGCTGTCAGCCGCCGCCGTATTGGCGGGTGGAATATATAGTAATCCTTTACTCTGCCTTTATGAAAATGACTGTGCTGTTTTTTGCCTTCTCTTTTTTTAAACCTTTCTTGCAATGCTCCTACTGCTTGCTGCTGCAATATTCTTTGTAGAATTAGGATTCAACTCCATTAATTTAATTTATGGTTTCTCCTTTTAGTTTCAGTTCTTTAGTTATAGTGGGTGTGCAGCAAACTATGCAGCTACTCTGAACCCACTATTGCATTCTAAGGCTTGCACGCCATTAGATGTGGAGATAGAACTAGCTAAGCTATCCATTATGTGCTTCGGCAAATCACGTTTGGCTTTGGTGCTTTCTTGGTCATGAGTGGTGTTGGTGGGTTTATTGTATCCAAAAATTCTTTCTGCAAGTTTTTTGTGATTGGAACAATTGTCAAATTATTCTTCAACATCATTAACACATTTGTGAAGTGCATCCAACCGTTACTTAATTCAACTCTCTATATTATTTATAGCTTTGTATTTTATTTATTTATCAACGGTATGTATTATATTAAATAATTAGATTCATAATATATTTATATATGTTATATTTTTATTTTTTTTAAATAATGGAGACTTCATATATAAGGGGACTTCCTCTTAAATCAATTTAAAATTAATTTTAAAAATCAAACAGTATAAAATTCAAATCATGTACCTAATAAGCTTTTGAAAAGAAGTAATTATTAATTATTAAATCGCTATCCTACTAGCTATATGTTGTATTTTTATTAATTAAGTATGAAACATTCAAAATAATATTATATATATATAAATTTTGATTCATTACAATTTTAAGAGGTTGAAGGGAGGCAGAGGGGATTTGATACTGAATTTTTCTGTATACCCCTATCTATATTATAATGTATAATAAATTTAATAATTTCAAATAATAGTCCGAATGTTGTAAAAAAAATTATTGTGATTATAATTTTTAATGATTTGAAAAATCAAATCAATAATATCAAATCATATAAATTTACTCATATTTTATTAAATTTTAATTTTTTTATTATTTTAATTAAATATTAAATTTTTATTAATTTAATATTTAAACATTGTATAATGTCTAGTTGCCAAGAGAGGAAGGGTGAAATATTGTTTATCAAGTAATAAAAAATATAAACAAATAGGTTCAAACCCCGTTCCCTTACTATTATTCTCGGCAAAAAAAAAAAAATCACTTCAATCGGTTAAAAAATTTAAGTGCCACTTTCAACTTTCATTTTTCCAGTCTTCTACCTTTCCTTATCTTCTCCAGTCTCCTTTTTCATTTCCTTATTTTTCAACTTCGCTTTACTCTCTCTGCAGTACTATTCTTCCCTTTCTCCTCACCTTTCCTTCCGATCACCGTTTTTTTTTTCCCTAAATAATCGCTAGAGGAGAGCAAAAGATATGCTTCCTTTTCGAAGCTACCATGGCCTGGATTATTATAACGACACAAGTTTTCTTCCAGAACCACACCTCGTCAACGTAATGGACGGCGGAGAATCAATCCCCAGCTCATCCTCAAAATCCGATAAGAAATCAACCGACGCATGCAAAAGCCATAAAGAAGCTGAGAGGAGACGCAGACAACGTATCAACGCTCACCTCTCCACTCTCCGCACTCTTCTCCCCGCTACCAACACCACCGCCAAGGTTAGCCCTTACCAACATGAATATTCCTACTGCTACTCATTTTGGGTAATCTAATGGATATTATCGTTATTTGACGGTTACTAACAGACGGACAAAGCCTCGTTGCTGGCGGAGGTAGTGCTTCACGTGAAAGACCTTCGAAAGCAAGCTACTGCTTACTTTGGAGGCAGCGGTGGAGGAAGTGAGCAGCAAAGTTGGCCGTTTCCTGGAGAATCCGACGAGGCGACTTTGAGTTATTGCGATGATAAAGCTGGTGAAGCCAAAACAGCGAGAGTGAGTGTCTGTTGTGATGATAGACCAGGGTTGAACCGTGACTTGTCTCAAGCGATTCGGTCTGTTCGCGCCAGGGCGGTCCGGGCTGAAATGATGACGGTTGGTGGACGGACTAAGAGCGTGGTGGTGGTGCAATGGGGCAGCGGCGGCGGCGGAGATGAGGATGTTGGAGTTTTGAGGAGGGCGTTGAAGAGTGTTGTGGAAAATCGAGGGTCGGGTTCTCATGGGTTGGGCCAAGTTGCCCATGGATATAAACGAGGTTATGGTTTGATCAAAGATGGCGATACCGAGGATGAGATTGTAATTGAAAAAAGATGATAGTTTGATTTGATTTAATGAGGATCTAGCATATGCAAATTTTTCCTTTTTTTTTTTTTGAAAATTTTTTTATTGACTCTGCGTTATACATGTCTAACTATGTGTTATAACCGTTAGATATGTATATATATAAATATATATATAATGTAAAATTTTTCTTTTCATATTGGAAGTACTAGTAAAATTTAAACTTAAATTTTAAAAATTTAAAATCAATGTTTAAGTAATTTTTATTTTGTTCTCTAAAACTTTGCAAATCTTTTAAATCTGCACACATTTATATCGATACTTAAGTTAAATATTTATATATGAGAATAATGTAGATAATTTATAAAATGTGTACAATAAATAAATCAAGAAGATATGAAATGTATATATAAAGAGATTTATAGCTCAAATCTTGTAGAAGCCTAAAAGAAAGGTAAATTATATAAATGGTCACTAAATTTTGAATTTAATTACACTTTAATTATAAAAACTTTAATTTATATTTTTTTAATTACCAAAGTTCTATTTAGATTTTGTCACATATAGAATTGTTTGGTACATAAACAATCTACTATTACCATTTTAGTAAAAAATTTCAAAATAATATACAAATAAGTCCATATATCATTCTTAAATTATAGTAATAAATTAGTTGAATATATTAATATTATACAAATATTTTATTATTAATGTATAGTTTATTATATGTAAAAAATTTAAATATTATATGTAAATTAAAATAATATTTCAATATAATAATATTATACAAATATTTTATTAATTTGTAGTTTATTATAAAAAAATTTATAAATGAAGATAAATATTGATATTTTCTTAGTTCTCTAATCAAAAAATGTTTTTACATTATTTTAGAAAAAATGTATTTGTACTTCAAAATAATTTTTAGTTATTCCCTTAAATTCTATATGAACATAAAAAATATGGACTTATTTGTATGCTATCTTTAAATTTTGAACTATAATAGTAATGTTAGATTGTTTATGAAGGAAAAAATATTATAAAGACCACTTGTGAAACTTAAATAGAAATTTGATAATTAAAAAGATAAAAATTAAAATTTTGTAATAAAGTACAAAGATTAGTGATCATTTATGAAATTTATCCCCTGAAAAAAGCTATACCACTAAACAATTCAACTTTGAGCAATATATATATATATATATATATATATATATATTTTATTAATAGAAAAATTATATGACCTAAATATTTTTTTTAAATAATACAATAATATAAATTTAACCTTATATTTGAAAATGCTCTTAAAAAAAATATCACTTAACTACTTTTCACTTGCTTTTAATATATATAGTTTTTGGTGGTATTAAAAAAAGCCACGTAATGTTTTAAGCTCTTTTAATGAGAACAGGGTTGATTGTAGGGGACCAAAGCATGGTTTGGTTCCCATAAAAAAGGAAGAAAACTGATGCATATGTATCACATAACGATGGGATAAGCATATAGTTTTATTGTGATTGGATAAGTTTGCCCTGTCCAAGCTTACTTCACCTCTCAGCCATTTCTTTAAGCAAGCAAGCACGCTACGCAAGCAAATTAAGACACAACAATAATAACAGGAAGAAAAAACTTCATGTCTACAATTTGATGTTCAATCTCAGACTCCTGCACCTGCAATGCAAGTAGTTAAACCTTAACTGAGACGATGATGATCTGCAAGCTAACAAGTAAGCACATATCATGTACTTGTTTTGCTTAATTTGTTAATCTGGTAGTGCATTAGTAATGATCTGAGTTAAAAAAATGCCTTTAACATTCAAGGATCAAGAACTTGCCCGATTCTCCCAACAACAGTAGCTGCTATTCTTGGACATGGGTTTTCCAGATATTGTCTTGGTTACAGCTCCGTGAGTCATTTCTTGCTTCTTCTCTGCCCTCTGCTTCTTTCTTTATCCAAATAATTTGCTTATTGGTGTTTTATATTAACTTAAGCGCAAGTTTTATTCTTCTGATGACAGGAGAAGCTGGCGAAAGTTAAAGATACTCGAATAGGATTGCTTTCTTCATACAAGTAATTAATTAAGCTCTGTCTCACTTTTATCATTCATTAGGAACCTAATTATTAATTGGGTGTTTCTGAAATGGACTGTATTATAAGACCCACCTGAGTTTTCTTTTTTTTTTTTTTTAAATGCATATAATAATTGTCATGAAAAAAGGTATATATATATATATCCAGGTTCTGAAGTTTCTCCAGGGCTTTTGGTATTCGGGAATATTGTCAGCTTTGTCAATTCAATTATTCTGTTTGGTGTCTTAATGTAGTCAGCTTTATAATTCAATTATTCTTGTTTGCAGTTAGCATTTCTATCTCACCACCAGCTAGTAAAATAATGCAGTGGTCCAATAAAGTTCTTGATGTGTACATAAGTACATTCTGATTCACCAAATAGAACGTATATAACATCACTGCAGATAATAATGCGATCAATGACAAACAGCGGATAGCAGATTATGCTGATATGTTGCTTTTTAAGTTGTTCTTTATATTCCTGCTGTTTTATTAGTTGTATATTCGTTTCTAGAGAGAACCCAGTTGCGAGATTGGATGCTTCAATCTATTCCCTTGGATTTGTTCAAGAACTTACAAATGTTCATGCACAGAATGTGCCTAAAACTGCTCTTGCTCGTGGGTTGGACTTGTTTGATGAGATGAAAAGGAGGTTTCTGAATTTCAAGAAGCACAAATATTTGTAAGAGGAATTACATATTATGGATTTTGCATTGCCATGTTCAGGATTTGTATACTTAGTGACATATAATTTTGAACAGAAAAGAAGCGGAGCATTTCAAAAACCTTGCTGAGTTACAATCACCGAAGGTGATAAGAGAAAACTTGGCTCTGTTTTAATGCTTATTAATACTAGTTTCCTATTGCAAGTAAAACTGTATAGTTATTTTCAAACTGACAACTTGAACAGTTTATGGTGATTGCTTGTGTAGATTCTAGAGTTTGCCCATCTAACGTTCTTGGGTTTCAACCTGGAGAAGCATTTATGATTCGAAACGTTGCAAATATTGTCCCCCCACTTGAGGTATTAGCATTTATGCTCAACTCCAATATTGTCTGCCAAGTGTATGAGTGATCGATTTCATTTTCTTTTTCAGAATGGACCATCTGAAACAAATGCTGCCCTTGAGTTTGCTGTCAATACCCTTGAAGTGAGTGTGCTTTCCTGCATATTTCTTTTTCTGTTATTTACTATAAGATGGAAACACTTGTGTTCCTGAGGTCAAATGTGTTCTGCCAATCAATGCCTCCACTGAAACTGGCCAACATAAGAGAACCTTTGTGGCTTAGGTGTTATATATCAATTCTGTTTAATCATGTACTTCTAATTTTCCATCTGCTTTGGAGGACTAATTGACTTCTATGTTCAATTTTGATCGTACAAAAATGGACGTTAATATTGTAGGTTGAAAATATATTTGTTATTGGCCACAGCAACTGTGCAGGAATTCAAGCTCTTATGAGTATGCAAGATGACAGTAACTCCAGGTTTAGTTATACAACTTTCTTTGGTAGTTTGATGGGTTTTTGCTCTACGTTCTAATTCTGATCACTGATTTTTTTCTGTGGCTTGTAGTTTTGTTGAGAAGTGGGTAGCTACTGCTGAAGTTGCCAAGTTAAGAACAAAAACTGATGCAGGTGGCCTTAACTTTGACCAACAATGCAGAAATTGCGAGAAGGTGCTCTCTTTTTCTCCAAACGCATTACCATATTCAGTTTCCAATTTCTCTGAAATGTTTTAGCAATGTATGTTTGTACACACCCTTTCTCTTGAGCTCCCTGCTGATGTGATTTTTATTCGAATTGTCACAGGAATCTATCAACCGTTCACTACTGAACCTGCTAACATATCCATGGATTGAAGAAAGGGTGAGGAAAGAGATGCTCTCTGTTCATGGAGGGTACTATGATTTCATGAATTGTACCTTTGAGAAATGGACTCTTGATTTCAAGGGAAGCCAAGGACAGAGAGGCGGATTCTCAATCAAAGAGGCAGAAATGTGGAGCTAGACACTGTTTGAGTTATGTTCGCATCTTTCACAACAGTCAAAAATTGGATTCCACCATTGCAACCTGTAAATATCTAAAATATGCTTTACAAACAGCTTATGTATCTAATAATCTTACAAAAAAGATCAAGAATCAAAGGTCAAGGTTATCAAGAACTCTGTGGACTGTTTCACAATGGGTCACATAAAAGTAGCTGGCTGCAGAATCCAGGTGGAATTGACAACCAAGCCGAACACTTAAAAAAATGAATAAAATTAGAGAAATGATTAACGCCGTGGGCCGCGTTAAAGTGGCTAATAAAAAGTGCATGAGATCTGGGTGAAAGGGCAAAAAAAATCAAATCAAAATATATTTTGCCCCCTTAATTGCAAGGGGCAAAACTGTTAAAAAAATTTCATTAAAAAAATATAAACCGTGATAAAGCGGTCCATTAAGTCTGTCATTACTCATAAAGTTATTTATAAAAATAAATAAATAATTATTTATTTATTTATTTATAAATTAAATAGTTAGAATTCTTACGACTACTGAATCGAAGCATCAAATATAAAAGAATAAATAAATAATTATTTTTTAAAATTTAATAATTTTTTTTAACAACGGAAAGTTAAATAAAAAAATGATCAAATTCTTGACCTTAACTCATAATATTTATTACTTGAACTATTAGACTATAAAGAAAGTATAAGCAAATTAAATCTTTACAAAATTATTTATAAATATACTAGTGAGATTTGATATAAAATTTTCATGGCTCTCGTTATAGTAAAAACTATTATATCGATACTTGAAAAATTGTACTGGTGAGATTTTATGAAGAATGACACATAATAATGTTATACTTCAAAAATTGAATTACTTTTAAATTCAAAAATTAAAGTACTTTTTATTATAACAACAAAATTTTAATCTAATAATCAAATCTCTTACATGACATCTCAATATTTCATATTTAAGATTCATTTTATATATTTGTCAGTTGAAGATTTCCCTCTTTAATAAAATCTTGTATCATATTTCTTGTATTATATAATTTAAAATTAAAACTCGACCCCATATTATTTAGTATAAATTATATACATTAGGATAAAGTAATAAACTTGAGTAACATTTTTTTAACTAATTGAAATGGTTAATTTTTTAAAAAGATACTGTTTGAACCTTGGATTATGTATAAGGGACAAACTTCAAATAAAATTTAGTTTAATTTAAGATTATATTTGTTCACGTAAAATATTTTTCCTTAGTTTTTTGGTGTTTGAATTAAAAAAAATTAATTTAAAAAATAAGTTATTAACTAAAAAAATAAACATAAAAGAAAAGTTATTTTCTAATACTTAATTACCTAACAATTCTTTTTAATTTATTGTTTCAATTTTTTTTTAAATTTTCTCCTTATTTTTTATTTTATTTTATTTTTATTTTCTCCTTATTTTTTTTCT
>CATIWM010447301.1:0-39290 GCA_949671775.1 Mallotus repandus
CTAGAATTTAATTTTTATCTAGTTGTAGCAATAATATTTTCATTAGTAAGTATATATATATATATATATTGAAAAGAATTCTAGATATATTTAAGAATAAAGACAACCATGAAAGAATGTAAAAATTGTAAAAAAAAAAAAAAGGAGAATTGCTATTTTTCCCTTGTGTTTTTGGCTTAATATACTATTTCATCCCTGACATTTGAAAAATATTTATTCATCCCTGACATTTGCAACAGTTAACACTCATTAGTCCCTCTGTTAGGGATGAAATAGTACACGAATTGCAAATTTCATGGATGAATAAATATTTTTTTCAAATGTCAAGAATAAAATAGTGTATTAGGCCAAAAAATAAGGAGGAATTAGCAATTATTCCAAAAAAAAAACATGAAAGAGAAATAGCCAATTATTTGGAATAATTTTTCAAAAAAAAACATTCCAAAAAAAAACATGTTTCCTCCTTATTTGCAATTCGTGAAAAAAAAACATGAAAGAGAAAAAGTGTAATAAAATAGAAAATAGCCAATTATTTAGGTAGCAAGTTATTGTAATGAATGGATATGATTTAATTTTTACTTATCATATTTGTATTGTAGAAGGAAAAACTATATATATTCCATAAATTAAGTAGTAACACGATTGTATTGTAGAAGGAAAAACTATATATATTCCATAAATTAAGTAGTAACCCGACCAACAATATGATCAGACCACCAGAAGTAAATGGGTATCAGTGCATTTACAAAAATTAACTAAATTAAAGTCTAAGCTTGATCAGAAAATAAAATCAAATTAACTTGCAGTTGGATTAAAACTCAACTCCAAAAAAAAAAAAAAAAAACCTCAACTCTATCCTACATTACACAGAGATAGAAACATTTCATAAATGTCAACTACAATAACAAAAAATTAACGGACAGTCACAAAACATAACTGCCCTATAATGACATAGTTGATAACGTCAGAATTTTTTTTTTTTTCTTTGGAAACTATTAGAATTTGAAAATTTTTAATACTTTGAACAACTACATATAACGAGATAGAAAAACATTTAACAGGGAAATAAATGGATATGGCAGTAAAATTCAAACATTGGTAAAACAAAAATATTAATTAATTTCTACTGTTCCATTAGTTTAATTACGATGTTTCTTTAAACAGGATGATCGTGTATGTTAGTGTGAAAATGAAAATTAATTTGGAATAAAAGGACCTTCAGACTCAATTCGGATAATTTGGTTTACTCTAAGTTTAAGAGAGTGAAAGGCAAATTGTATGTTCGGTCTAGATATAAGTTTGTTGTTTGTAATCATTCCAGTTCGGTATGGCAGCCCGATACAATTGACATTGAGAGAGTTAATGATAGGCTAAAACAGCCTTTGGTAGATGTTCATAAGGAGGCAAATGCTACTCTTCTTCTGGGCAAAGTTTCGAGTTTTAAATTTGATAAGTCAGACAATACAGTTCAACAAATTTTTGCAGAAATGATTTCTAATGATGCTAAAAAATGGGACAGCTCATCCAAGCAAACGTGCTTGTAATTCTTCTTTTTTAATGGTTTCTATCTTAGCATGGAATGCTAAAGGGGTTGGTAATTCAAGAAAATCAGTTCACCTAAATTATTTAATGAGAGCTAAAGCAGTTGATTTGGTTTTGATATCTGAAACTAAATGTAGTTCTATTTCTTTCCCTTTGATTAGATGTTTTTGGGGAATGGGTCATATTGCTTATGTGTTGTCTAATGCTATTAATTCAGCTGGTGGTATTCTGGTCTGGTGGGATGAGCAGGCTTTCACTCAAACCCATTTAGTTGCTCATGATCATTGGGTTGCTGTGCAAGGTTCTTTTATTGCGGATAATTTTACTTGTGTTGTTATTGGTATCTATAACTCTGGGGACATGTCAATACAGGAACTAGTTTGGTCTAAATTATTGCATTATTTTCGGCAGCTTGGTGAGTTGCCTTTACTTCTTATTGGAGATTTTAATCAAGTTAGGAAGACCTCCGATCGGTTGCCAGCATCTGGAAGTTCTCTTGGTATTCAACAATTCAATAATTTTCTTAATGCAGCAAATTTAATTGAGATTGGTTTGTAGGGAAATTTTTATACTTGGTGTAATTAGGTCCGTAAGAGTTACATTGACTGAGCTTTTGCTTTGATGGGTTGGATGTCTCAGTTTCCTTTTCTTCATTTGCTTGCTTTATCTTGAGGCCCTTTATATCATAATCCAATTTGGCTTTCTTCTATGAATGAGATTTTGGGTCCTAAACCTTTCTGCTCTCTTGATTGCTAGTGGGATAGTCCTAGCTTCAATCTAGTTGTTCAAAATTTATAGTCTTCTATTCCTTCTCACTTTTCTCCTTAGCATAAATTTAAGTATCTAAAACAGCACTTGAAGGACTGGAATCGAATGCAGTTTAGGAATGTTGAGAATAATTTACAGATTGTTGAAAGACGAATAGAATTACTTGAGGGTATTACTGAATTTAGATCTCTTTCTATGGCTGGAGATGAGGAGCTTTCTTATTTATTTTTGCAAAAAGTTGTGTTCTCTAAAAGGGTGGAATCTCTGTGGAAGCAAAAGTCTAGAGTGGCTTAGTGTAAGCTTGGAGATCGCAATACTAAATTCTTTCATCTTCAGGCTTCTAACAGATAGTGTCGAAATTCTACTTGGCAGTTGTTGAATGAGGACTGAATTGTTGATAAGCCAATTGATATTTATAATTTATCGGTCTCTCATTTTCGGTGTTGTTTCAACATGCCTTGGACTGTTACAAGTTTTTTTGATGATTTACCGTTGCCTTCTATTTCTATAGACCAGGCTTGTTTACTTGAGCAACGTTTCACAATGGAAGAATTAAGATCAACAGTTTGGAGTTGTGCTTCTCATAAGGCACCTGGTCCAGATGGGTTTAACTTTTATTTTTATAAAAGAGCTTGGGGTTCTATTAAAGAGGAGTTGTTTTCTTTGGTGGATACTTTTTACCTTATCGGTAAGCTTCTTCATTCTATTAAATCCTCTTTTATTACTTTGATCCCAAAGAAGAGTCCTATGATGAATTTTGATGAATACAGGCATATTTCTTTTATTCATGGGTTGTACAAGATAATTGCGAAGTTGTTAGCCAATTGTTTGAAACTTGTCTTGGATAAGTTGATTTCTAAGTCACAATTTGCTTTTATAGGGGGCAGACAGATTTTAGATGGTTATCTTGCAGCCAATAAGGTGATTCATTCCTCGTCTTCTCCTAAAGTTGGCATTTTTGTGTTTAAAAGTGACTTTGAGAAAGCCTATAATTCCATTCGTTGGAAGTACTTATTCTGGGTGCTTGAGCAAATGGGATGTGGGAGCATGTGGGTTTCTTGGATTAAGGAATGTTAATATGGTTCTAGGGCCTCAATTTTGGTTCATGGCTCTCCGTCTGCAGAATTTAATTTGTCTAATGGTGTTAAGCAAAGATGTCCCTTGTCTCCTTTTTTGTTCATTCTTGCTATAGAGCCTCTATCAACTTTGATTGCTAAATTGGAGCAGGTTAATTTATTTTAGGGGTTTCACTTTCCTAATAATGGCTTGATCGTTTCTCATTTGAATTTTGCTAATGATACCATTTTCTGCATCAAGTCTGAGCAGTCTTATCTCATTAATTTAGTTCAGTTACTGAGATGTTTTTCCTTGATCTCAGGATTGAAAGTCTATTTTCATATGAGTCAAGTTGTTGGTGTTGCTCTTGATTCTGAGTATGTTTCTTAGTCGGCTGCTATAATTTTTTATCAATCCTCTCAATTACCTGTGCAATATTTGGGTCTCCCTCTTGGTTTATCTGTAAAGCGCATTTCGGTGTGGGAGCCGCTTATTCAGAAGATTAAAAAGAAACTTTCTCTTTAGAAGGGTAGAGCGTTATCTCAGGCGGGCCGTCTTGCATTAATCAAGTCTATCCTTTCTGCAATGCCTCTATATTTTCTTTTAATCTTCAAGATGCCTAAAGGTGTAACGACTAGTATTAATTGCTACCTTCGAAATTTTTTCTGTTATAAAGGAACCCATTCTAAGAAGATTCATAGAGTGAGGTGGGGCTTAATGGCGCATCCTAAGGATTTTAGAGGTTTAGAAATCATGGATTTAGAGCTTCAGAATAAAGCTTTGTTAGCGAAATGGCTCTAGAGGTAACAGGATGAATCAAATGCTCTTTGGGTAAGGATTATTCCATAGAAGTATGTGGTAAGCATAATTGATAATATCTTTATGTCTACTTCTCGTCAATATTCTTTAGTTTGGAAAGATATTTCTCAGGTGATTTTTGATCATGGTACTTTTAATGTTGTGTTATTGAATTGCCTTTCTTTTGAGGTGGGTGATGGCCATAGCATTCTTTTTTGGCATGACCGTTGGCCTTGTAATAGTAGGTTAAAAGAATTATTTCCAGCTCTTTTCTTTATTTCTGACCGACCTTGGGATTTTGTTTGTAATTTTGGCCAATATCAAGATGGTTATTGGATATGGAATTTTAATTGGGTTCGAGATTTTAGTGATGTTGAATTAGCAATGCTTGGAATCCTCAATCAGGTGTCTCTTTCGTTGGTGAAGAATGATAGAGTGATTTGGTCATCTCCTTCTTCTAAGATTTTCTCGGTTAATTGTTTATATAAGGAAGTTATGCAAATTATTTCTTCTTATGATCAAGTGATTTTGCCTGATATCTAGTTGAATTTAACTCCGGCAAAGACTGAGCTTTTCTTATGGTTTGCTTTTTTAGATAAGCTTCCAACTAGAGATTATTTATTTTCCATTGGTTTATGTCCTATTGGTAGCAATTCTTGTGTTTTCTGTGGTCAGTTTGGTGAATCTACAGATCATCTTCTAGTGCATTACAGTTTCAGTTGGTTGGTGTGGTCATACTTATGCAATTGGTGGGGTAATAAGGTGGTGGTTCCATCTAATCTTATCCTCCTATTTCAGCAGTGGAAGAGTTACGCTTGTGGTCATGTTCAAACTCGCTTGTTGATTTCTCTCTTTTTTTGCTATTATGTGGACTTTATGGCTTCATCAGAATGAGGTGAATTTTAAAGGTCAAACTGTTTCTTTCCCCAGAGTTCAAAAGTTGGTTTTCTTTCGAGTTTCTGCTTGGTGTCATGCTTACTCACCTTTCTTTAATTTTTCGGCCACAAATCTTTTACAATCTGCAGACTACATTTTATCTTGCTCTAACGTGGGACGCCGACATCAAAGGCAGTAGTTCTTGTTGCTTTTACACTTCTATTTTTGTGAACTTGGTGAAGTCTGCCATTTTTGTTTTCTTTGTTTGGCAATGTGCAGGTTGTTGTTTTCTTTATTGGATGTTTGTGTTCAGTTTCTAGGATCAATAGCTTCTCCTTAGACTATTTCTCTTCTGTTTTGGTCTGGCTTGTTTTTGGTTTAGGCTGTCTTTGGCTGTATCTTTATTTCCTTCTCTCTTTTGCTTAGTTTAGGGAGAAACTTTTTTATCACTTGAGTGTTTTGCTCAAGTAGTTTTTTCCCTTAATTTATTAATAAAATTTTGCCTATCAAAAAAAACATGGTTGTAGATAAGATAGCTCGAAAACGTCAATTCTATAATTAAATTAAATTTTTATTACGTACTTTTTTCCTTTAAAATAGACAATAAAACAATTTAATAGACCTTTCATCAAATATTAATGATATTTAACTCTTAATTCACTCCATCAATAAATAAAAAAAACACTCTTAATTTACAAGCAATTATGATGTTCTTATTTTTACACGGGCAAAATACTTTCATAACCTCTTATATTTATCACTTTTTATCAGTTTGACATCTCATCTCATAGTTTTATCATTTTAATATTTAAACTTGCATTAAATACAAATTTAAAATTTCCTATCAGTACATATGGTATAAAATAGTAAATTAGCATGTGCCACATTTTAAAGGTTTGACTAACCAAAAACTATAAAGTATCAAACTAATAAAAATTGATTTGGCACAAACTAATTAATGCTAAATATAATAACAACTGTGTCCTTTAATATATTGGTTTCAAAAATGATTTTCATATTCTAAAATCTTGGATATGAATTTGGTAATATATTTTTATTCTCTAAATCTTGTATATATTTGTCAAATCTTATGCTTATTTATGTTATATTCAGAAAATACCATAAATAAAAAATTGTTTTTTAAAAAAGATTCTTAAAAACTCACTATTTTTCTTAAGAAAAATTCATAAAAAATATTCTAAAATATTATTAATTATTCAATAATTTAATTAAAATTATGTATTTAATTTTTTAATTTTATTATTTTTTTTACAATTTTAATACATTTATTATTGTAGAGGTGACCTTATCATAGTAATATAGTATATTTTTTTCATAAGTATTATTTCCTCTTTAAAAATAAAAAATCCTTATATATTATGTCCAAAACTAAAAAGATTCATAAAAAATTATTAAAAATATTTGCAAAAACAATTTTCATAATTTATCAGAATACTTTTTTAACCCGGAACTTCTTATAATGTCTCTTAAGAAGTAAAAAACCATGCCCAAAATTAATCAGTTAAATGCATAGTTATAATAAAATACAATTCCACCTCAATTCAAATAGAAAATATGATAATTTTCATTACGTATAACTATTGAATTTACGATTTTAGAAATCATATATATTAAATGATTGAACATCTTTAATTTTTATTAATTTTTTTCTTAAGTGATGTCTCAGATTCACAACATCTTAAATTTGAGTCATAGTGTATATAATTGAGTTAAATTAGTTGTTGAAAAACTTTTATTGACCTTTTGGTTTCACATAAGTCGAATTGAATTAATCAGAATCCTATAAACTTTAGATACCGGTGGTTTAAACAAAAAAATTATATTTTAATTTAATGAATAATATTTATTATTTTTATTTTTAATAAAAAATTATAATTTTTCTTAATACAATTAAGTGCAACATTATTATAAATAAACTAGTCATATGTTCGTGTGTTGCGCGGACTACTTAATATTAAATTATTTGTTTATATTTTAATATATTTTATTAGTCAAAAATTTAAACTATAGAATATATATGAATAATAAAATTTACATAGAGGGTTTATATAGATTGAAAAATAGTATAATAAAATTTTTAGCATAAATAAATAGTATAATAAATAGAATAGGGGTTTACTCTGAGGTTTAATGATGTTACATATAAAGTTTTAGGAGTGAATACTGAAATATAAGATTAGTTATAAATTTAATTTTTGTTACCGTAATTTTTTGTTATATTAAGATTAGATTTTAAAATTATTAATTAGATTAGTATTAGAGTATATATACCATAATTTTTTTGTTATAATAAGATTAGTTTTTAAAAGTATTAGATTAGTATTAGAGTATATATATATATAGTAGTGTTTTAGTTGAAAAATAATACTAAATAATTATTATATTATTATACTTATAAATTTTTTAAAAATAAAAATTTTATGGTATGAAAAAAATATTTTTGAGTGATTTAGGTAGAAAAATATGTAGTATATAAATATCTTTAGAATTTGAGTAGTATTGTAATATGTATAATTGTGTTTTAGTTAAAAAAAATACTAAATAAATATGGTAAATATTTTATTTTTAATAAAAATTAGAATTTTAATGGTTTGACACATTAGATTTTAGAGTGAATGCTCAAATATGAAGATAGACATTTGTCAAATTTTGGTTTAATGACTTTAGAGTTCAACATTTAATATATATATATATATATATATATATATATATAATTGGCATTATCAATACATTGCAAAGAAAATAATGCTATGTCAAGTGTTTGGGTTGAGAATTTACACGCCAAATCAATAAATTAGCTTAGTTTCCACATTTGCGTCTCATATACCCATTTCTTGTACTTGTTAACTCAGACATGACCTCCCTTTCTAGTTTAATTTTCAAACAAATCTTTCCTATTTTTGTTTAAATAGAATTGGACTTGATGAAGAAAGTAGCTTTAATTCAAACAAACTTTTATTTTTGATGTGAAAAAAAAACTAAAACCCTAAGACCCATATTTGGTACTTTAAATTCAGCGGAGAGATGAATATAAAACGACAACGTTTTGTTAAAACAATGAGTTTTGATTTTGAATTTTTTTATATCATTTCATGTTATGAAACACCTTAGTATGTGTACATGCAATTTTGATTATGGATAGAATTTTATAAAATGTAAAATGAATATATCAAGTTGCCACAAAATAAGGGAAAAAATATGTCAGCAAAATTAACTAAAGTTGGTAATAAATTGATCTATTAACCCTTTTATCAAATAGTTAGTATGCATAATAGTATTCAGAGCAAATACTTAATCTTATACAACCATAAAATTTAATTGTTAAAAATCTATTCTTATACTTAAAGCATATCAAGTAATTAACCAATGAATTTTAAAATGAATTGGACAATCATAAATATAACTATAGAAAAACAAACAAAATATATGACTTTAATAAATAACACTTTTTGTTAGCTATTAAACTTGAAACTAATATATCTATATTTAGTATGTGTTAGGTTCAAATAACTATTATTGTTTCAAGTTTACGAAGGAAATTTAATTAACTATCTTAAGCTATATATGTTTTTAGTATATAACTATAGTATAAATATGTTGTAAGATAATTGATTTATATATATGGAGAATAAAAATTTAATTGAGTTTTTTCCTTATTCTTCATACTTCCTTATTTATGTGTGTGAGCTTAATAAGTACCCACTTACTTCCAATAAGTGGTATCATAGCTATAAAAGTGAAGAATGACATCCAAGGACACCTCTCTTTCCTTCTAATAACATAGCTCAATAAGACCAATTACGAAAATTTGTCAATTAGAATGAAAGCCATCATTGGTTCTCAAGGAGTGTGGGATGTAGTTGAGAAAGGTGTTGAGGAGCCACAAAATGAAAGGTCACTGAATCAAACCTAAAGGCAAGCTTTGGACAAGGAAAGGAAGAAAGATCAATGTGCACTCGCCATCATTCATCAAGGTTTAGATAATGACGTGTTTGAGAAAATTACTAATGATACCATGTCTAAGAAAGTAGAGGAGACTCTTCAAAATTTTGTTTTAGGAGTAGATAAAGTAAAGAAAGTTTGACTTTAAATTCTAAGGGCTGAGTTTTAAGAACTTTTTATGAAAGAGAGTGAAACCATAACTGATTACACCATAAGAGTCTTGGCAATAATGAATCAAATGAAGAGACTTAAGGAAACAATGTAAGATGTTCATATGGTTGAGAAGATTCTATGCTCTTTTAATGCAGTGGTTGCCATTGAGTGGGTCATTGCGAGCCCATGAGGAGAGAATGAATCCAGGCAAGCAAGATGAGCAAGCATTGCTAGCAAAATTCTCTTTCAAATCTAAAGGAAATTCTTTTGTTAGAGGTGGTCATGGACAACCATGTGGAAGAGGTCGCAAATATGGATGTGGATGTAGTCAAGGAAAAAGTGACCAAAACCCTTCAAATGAAAATAGAATTCAAAATTTTCAAGGAAGCCATGGAAAAGGTCGAGGAAGAGGAAGAGGAAAAGGAAAAGGTAACTATAGGAGACACAATGAAAAAAAATGAAAAAAACCAAGTAGAGTGTTACTCTTGTGGCAAGATTGGCCATTACTCTTAGGAGTGTCAAATTGAAGGTATAGAGGAAGAAATAAAAATTGTAGAGCATGTCGAGGATGTAGAAGAGCCAACTTTATTTCTTTTTTTTAAGGAAGAAATTATAGAAGAGAATGATACATTGTACCTTGATAATGTAGCTAGTAATCACATGACCGGTGATAAAAGCAAGTTTATGGATTTGAACACTAAAGTAACAGACAATATATGCTTTGGTGATAATATAAAGTGGATATCAAAGGCAAAGGGACTATCTTATTTCAAGCAAAAATGGATGTTATAAAGTTCTCCATGATGTCTATTACATTCATAAATTAAGAAGTATTTTGAGCATTAGGCAACTTATGGAGACTGGTTGTAAAATTATTATGGAAGACTGTATGCTTTAGTTGAAGGATCGTAATAGTGATCATCTTGCGAAGGTTGCTATGACAAATAATCAGATGTTCAAATTGGACTTACAAACAACTAAATCTGTTTATTTAAAGACTTGTGTGGAAGATTCATTATGGATTTGACATATGAGATTTGGTCAACTAAATTTTGAAAGTTTAAAAGCTTTGGGAGAAAAGAAAATTGGTGAAGGGAATTCCAATAATTAATCATCTTGATCAACTGTGTGGAGCATGTTTACTTAGGAAGCATTCAAGAAAGAGTTTTCCAAAGCAATCAATCTCAAAAGCCACTAAGCCACCCCAACTAATTCATGTAGATGTGTATGGTCCTATCAAACTTTAGTCATTAGGCAGAAGTTCTTATTTTGTGCTATTTGTTAATGACTACAGTAGAAAGACTTGGGTTTACTTATTGAAAAATAAATTTGAGGCTTTTAATGCTTTTAAAAGATTTAAAGCAACTATTGAAAAAAAAGAGCGAGCATAAAATTAAATCCTTAAGGACTAATAGAGGAGGAGAGTTCACATCTAATGACTTTCAAATTTTTTATGAATTGTATAGAATTTGTCATTTTCTAATAGTTATAGGATCACCTCAATAAGATAAAGTTGTTGAAAGGAAGAATCATACAATCTTGAACATGGCCACGTCAACGTTGGAAAATAAAAACATGCTAGAGGAATTTTGGGCTGAAGCAGTTGCTTGTGCTATCTATCTTTCTAATAGAAGTCCAACCAAGAGTTTGAAAAATGTTACTCCATAAGAAGGATGGAGTAAGTAAAAATCAAGTGTATCATATTTATGAGTTTTGGATCTATTGCTCATATGCATGTTTCAAGGCAAGAAAGATCCAAACTAGATGATAGAAGTGAGAAGTTTATTTTCATTGGTTATGACTTATGTGTGTATATATAGTGATTAGTAGAGATGTTAAGATCAATGAAGGAAAATCATGGGACTAGAGTTTATAAAAGAAAAGATCATATGACCTTATTTTGAAGATGAAGAACTAATTATTCAAGAAGTTGAAGCTAATACACCAACCTCACCAATTGCAGCATCCCTAGGATCATCATCAATAATTTCACCTTCATTAAGTTCAAGTATTGAGCTAAGGAAGTGTAAGAGTCTTTATGACATCTATAATGAAATTGAGCGGCTTGATGATGCAAACTTGTTACACTTTCTTAGTGATGTTGAACCTTTGAGTTTTGAGGAAGCTAGCAAAGATAAGAAGTGGATTGAAGCCATGAACGAGGAGATTCATTCAATTAAAAGGAATGACACTTAGGAAATTATTTCTCTTCCAAATGGTCATCAACTCATTAGAGTCAAATGGATGTACAAAGTAAAGAAGAATGTCAAAGGTGAAATAGAGAGATACAAGGCAAGACTTGTCGTAAAAGGGTACAATAAAAAATAAGGGATTGACTATAAAGAGGTGTTTGCTCTTGTTGCTCCCATGGAAACTATTTAATTATATATTTTAATTACTACATAAAATCATTGAAAGATCCATCGGTTAGATGTCAAGTCAAACTTTCTAAATAAATATCTTGAGGAGGAGGTCTATGTTGAACAACCCGAGGCGTATATTATTAAAGGTAATGAAGATAAAGTGTTGAAGCTAAAAAGGCCTTGTATGGGCTCAAGCAGGCATTGAGAGCTTAGAATAGTAGAATTGACAAGTACTTTCAAGAGAATGGTTTCCAAAGATGCATTCATGGGTATGCTTTATATTTAAAGTAATAGAAAGAAGATCTTCTCTTTTTTGTATCTTGTAGACAATCTTATTTTCATAAGGAACAATTCAAGAATGTTCAATGATTTAAAAAAGGTGATGGCATAAGAATTTTACATGAGTGACATGGGACTCATAACGTATTATTTAGGAATAAAAGTAAAGCAAATGGAAGATAGGATTTTCATCTCTCAAGAAGGCTATGCAAAGGAGATACTTAAGAAGTTCAACATGTCACAGTGTAAGCCAGTTAGCACCCCCATAGAAAACTGGAGCAAAACTATCTAAAATGGAAGAAGATGCACAAAAGGTGGATCCTACCTTATTCAAAAGTATTGTGGGAAGTTTAAGATACTTGACTTATACCAGACTTGATATCGTATTTGCAGTAGGATTAGTAAGTCATTTCATGGAGCACCCATCAACGACACATATAAAAGCAACTAAGAGGATTTTGTGTAATCTTAGAGGTACATTTGAATATGAAATCTTTTATTCATCCTCTCAAGATTTGAAGTTGGTGGGTTATTGTGATAGTGATTTTGCCGGAGATGTTAATGATAGATAAAGCACCACCGGTTTTATGTTCTTAATGGGAAATAATGAAATTTTCTGATGTCCAAAGAAGCAGCCGATTGTCACACTTTTTTCTTGTGAGTTAAAATATGTTGTGGCTACATCTTGTACATGTCATGCTATTTAGTTACGTTGACTACTGAAATAACTTCATTTGGAGCAAAAAAAAAGCTATCGTTGTCATGACTGATAATAAGTCTGCTCAAACTTTAGCAAAAAATTTGATATTTCATTATCAAAGCAAACACATTGATACTAGGTATCATTCCATCCGAGAGTGCATCGCTAAAAAAGAAGTTGAATTAGAATATGTAAGGATGAATGATCAAATTGCTGATATTTTCACAAAGCCACTTAAGTATGGTAATTTTCAGCGGTTGAGATTAAAGCTCAGAGTTATGAAGAGTTCAAGTTTACATGTGTTAGTTATTGAACTTGAAATTAATATTTCTATATTTAGTATGTGTTAAATTTAAATAACTATTATTGTTTAAAGTTTACTAAGAAAAATTAATTAACTCTCTCAAGCTATGTATATTTTTAGTATATAACTATAGTATAAATACCTTGTAAAATATTTGATTTATATATATGGAGAATTAAAAAGTGTATTCATTGAGTTTTTGTTCTTATTTTTCCTACTTCCTTATTTGCGTGTGTGAGTTTAATAACACTTTTTATGGGCATAAAACTACTATATTTTGTTCAAATTGAAAAATTTATCATTTGTAAGAAAATAAATTTATAACTTGAGCAACCCACTGCAACATCTTTTGAATTTATGTCCTTTAATATTCATTTGGGATTAATTATTTTTAACATTCAGCTAAATGTTAAATGCTAAATGTTAAAAACAATTAATTCCACATTGATTTTTTAAATTAGATTAAATGAGCATATATATCAATTGGACACTTTCACTAAACATTTTGAGCTTTAAGTTGGATAAAGGTCTAATGGGTGTATTTTTTTCAAATTTCCAACATGATATCAGAGTTGTTGCTGATATTCAAAACACATTCTTCCTGCACAATCATTCTTAATTGAAATGTCCTTTTTCTCGCTACATGGTGGCCTAAAATTTAAAAATTTCTAACATGATATTAGAGTTGTTGTCGATATTCAAAACACATTTTTCCTGCACAATCATTCTTAAGTGAAACATCCTTTTTCTCGTTGTATAGTCGCCCAAAATTAAAAAAAAAAAACTAATTGTGTGAATCCACGCAATGCGCGGACTGTAAATTAATAAATGTTTTATTTAATTATTTTAAAATATAAATAAAATTAACAATTCAAACATGTTAATTAAATAAAAGTTACAAATGAAATAAGTAGTTATCTAATCAATAGTTTTATTAGAATTGTTTGTAATTAAATTTTGATAAATGAAAATCTAAAAAATTAATCAATTGTTCAAATTAATAATCAATTTATGAGAATGTTTGAGCAAAAATTTTAATTACAACTTAATAAAAAATTAAACATTAAAAGGAATCAAAGTCACTTAAATAAATTACTAATATAGATGAATAAGAAATTACATGAATCAACAATAGGGTCCTTTAAAATAAAATGCAATAACACATATTTTCATATGATTTCAAAATAAGTTTCAAAGCAAAATGTAGATAAAAAAAATATCGCAAAATTACAAATTAATGCGCAAGAGATGCAATCATACACACCAATAAATAGTATCAACCCAACTTTCATGATTTTATCATGAATAGATATGACTTTTTTTTTTATAATTAATTGCTTGAAACATCAACTTTTCCTACATCATAAATCATAAAAAAAAAAAAAAACAAGCAGAAATCAAATATTATTTTTGTCAATTCCATACAAAATCTTCTTTTTAGATTAACATCTTTTGGAAGATAATTGAATGTATAGATAAATAATGCAAGACATAATAATATAGTTAAAAAAGTAACATTCAAAAAGACCTAAAAAAATATTACTTCAATTTGGTGGAGATTGATCCATAGTGGAAGAGACTTCTCTCTTAATCTTTTGTATCATCAATAATAAAATATGATATTGGAGTGAAGAGAAATGTTTGTAGTGGAATAAAAAAAATGTTATAAGTGAAGTAGAAGACTATAGTTGTTAAAATAAGAAATTTAATGATTTTTTAAAATATTATGAATTTTAATAATTCAACACATAAAATTTTTATGAGTGAATGCTGAATTATGATAATGGACACTTGTTAAATTTTAGACTTAATGACTTTGGAGCTCAACATTATATATATATATATATATATATAGTTTCCACCAAATAAAATTATTGGGGCATTGTAGTTTGAACTTTTAAGTTGGACAAATGTCCAATTGGTGTATTTTTAGTCAATTTTCTTCAATTTTCTAATATTATAGCTTGATTTTTTAAGTTGGACAAATGTCTAATTGGTGTATTTCGGCCCCATTTTTTTCAAATTTCTAACATTTAAAAAAAAAAAGAAAAACTACACGCACACACAAGATACACTTTAAGAATCATCCTTTTTTCAGTGAATCCTTTCATTTTGAGAGCAAGTCGGAAGCGAGACCACCAATTTGATAAGCGATTGCTTGGGTAGTCAACCGTCTTAGGTTCTAATCTACATGCAGATTCAAACAGAGCAACTTTAAGAGAAGCATGAGTTTAGTTTAAGGCTCTGATATGGGAAATAGCTTACCATTGGATAGGTTATCATTTGAGAAGGATATGGCCAGTGGTGCAGAGAGAATTCCTACCATATTCTCTAGGTGAGTAGGGATGCACCTCTAAGAAAAACAAGGAAAGAAATACCCTCGTATATTTTTGGTAACTTAAAAAATTTTTTTAAAGAAAAAGGAAAAATGTTGAAAAAATAAAATTTTAAATTATAATATTTTAAGAGTTGAAATTTTTTACACCCAAATAATTTTTACCTTATATAATGAGAATGAGAAAATAATTTTTCTTTAATTCCATACTCCTAATTTTTTTAATTGTAAACAGTAAAATAAGATGAAGATTATTCCCTTCTTTTTTTTTCATCCCAATTTATACACAGTGTTAAATTACAAAAAAAAATTAAATTTATGTTTAGATGAGAATTTTTTTTTTAAGAGCAGATGTGCTCTTCCCTCTTCAGTATAAACAACAGGGGGCAAAAATGCACCTTTTTCCGATAGCTAATTAAGTAATTTGATATCCGATGGGTAAGGGATCCAAGCCATCAAATTCAAACGGCCTAGGTCTGAACCAACGGGCCCTACCAACACTGGAGTGCTTCAAAATTCCTAACCGGCGAAAACAATAATAAAACCCAAAAAACGATTTAAAAATCTATATAAGAACGCTTCGCCAATGTAATTTCGGAGATTTGAGGGAAAGATTATCTTCAACGACACACTCCAGTGGTTCGCTCGCACCAAAAGGAAAATACCATAAACTAATCAAAAGGAAATATAAAAAAGGCTGAGCGCGATAATCTCTAGGGTTTTCACAGAGATACAGCCACTATATTTTCAGGAAAATCTGTAATTTTCCCGCCAAATTTCGTCTATTATTATCGCCATTAGTGTCCCAGTGTTCTTCCGTTACTACCTTGTTGTGTAAATTGCTGTTTGTTTTCTTGGAGATAATTGTTTTGTTTCCAGGGAAAATAAATTGGAGTCAGGTATTTTTTTTTTCGTTTGTTTTCTTCTATTATTGATTTATTTCAAGCCGTTGATTATATTGATGATGACATAACATGTGAAGTTCGTGAATTGTGGTTTTCTTTCTGTTTTGTTGATTTTTTTTTGTTTAATTACTTTTTCAAATTGGCGACGGCCAATTGAGCGGAGTGAGGTTTTTTGATTATTAATTAATCTGTTTTTCTGGTTAATTATTTTACAAGTGAAGTGTTCCTCACATTGCATGCAATTTTTTGTCAACCAGAAATTAATTGTCTATCAAATTAGAATTTCGATTTTTTTTTTCTTTTCTGGAAACAGATTTTGTATGAAGATTTTACGGTTAATTCTGCTGTTTCCCTGTAGTATTTTTGTGGATTGGGTTGCTTTATATTCCTCTAAGCTTTGTTGATACCCCGAGGACAAATTCATTTGTTTAACTGCAAATAAATTTTAGCTTTATTATGAGGAAGAAAACTGACCTTTTTGTTGTTTATTGAAATTATTTTTGTTTGTTTTTCCAGGCTTGATCTGTTGAATGCTATAATTGGAAGTTATTTTTTTAGAATATGATACAAGTGAAGGAAGAGGATAACATTGAGTTCAAGTGGGGTAAGAAGAGAGGAGTTGGTGGGAAAAAGAAAGACGTACAATTTTATGAATCGTTTACTTATGATGGCACAGAGTACACACTTAATGACTCTGTTTATTTGTATGTGGATGGTGACCCTGAGCCGTACATTGGTAAGCTTATAAAAATATGGGAGAATATTGACAAGACAAAGAGAGTAAAAATTCTGTGGTTCTTCCGTCCGTGTGAAATTTCAAATTATCTTAACGGCATTACGACTTGCGAGAATGAATTGTTTTTGGCATCAGGTGAAGGTGTAGGCCTGGCAAATGTTAATCCTTTGGTAATTATATTTCTAGACTTTTTTTTAATCATCTGACTTTGTTTCAGAATACTACATTTTTGGCCATTTCTCTTTAATGTCATTTTAGTTTAGGTACACATTGTGTTGTAAATACATTATTTACATCATTCATACTGCATTATCGTGTATTGTACACCTTAAAATCAATTTGAGAAGCATCTAAGATTGGGCCAAGCTTTGAGTTAACCATGTGGGTTGGCAATTCGAGTTCAAGTACAATAGTATTTGACTTGATAAGCTTGTGAACTAATCAAGCTTTTACTGTTTTTATCATATTACCCTTTATATTTCAAAGTAGTTACGGTTCTAGCTTAGTTGAGTTTATTGGAGCTCAATTTTTCTTATTCAAGCTTTGGATTGAGATTGTCTAAAGCTTTTCTCTAAGTAATCTAGACAAGCCAAGCTTCAAAAATAAAGCTTGATCGAGTTTGAGGAGACTTTTGAGCTTAGAGTTTCCACATTGAGTGAACTCGAGCTAGATTATGATTCAACTTTATTATACCCTTCAAGTCCAGGATCATTGAGTTGAGTTGGACTACTAAAAGCGTATGCAACGCAAGTTCATTGAGGATCAAAGCATTGAAAAGGATGGAGCTTGTTTCGCTGGTGACAATGCCCTCAAAGAGCCCACTTCGCTTATCTTGACTATTCTCCAATGAGTACAAGGATGTTGGCTGTAGGAGTGAAGTAGGATGGTAGAAGGGGAGACTTGCTACAAGAGTACTATGTGGCTGCAATATATCAACTGAGCCGAAAGGAAAGATTTATTGCATTGGTCTACAATTTGATATGATGTATGACAAGCCAATGTTTGGAGGTAAAAGATGCAACCAGCCTACCAGATGAGTGTTGTAGAAATGAGAATGATAGGATGTATATGTGGACCTATTGGATAGGGAATTGGTGGGAGCGGGTACTGCCAAAGTCAAGTTGGAAGAGTGGAGATCGAGGTCTTTTGGTTATGGGAGTCATAGATCCATAAATGACCCTAGTGGTGTCTTATAACGAAAGGGAGTAGTAACTGTAGACTTTGACCAACATGGCGAAAAAGCGGTGCAAGTGGATTGTGTGGATTTAATGGATTTACGTTGCTTCAAAAATGTTGACCAAAATCTGTATAATGGGGAAAAGGTTCCATATTGCTGATCCTTACGGCCTTGGAACTTGGGTTTAATTTAGTTGAGTTTCTATAGTTTCCATGGTTGGAATATCTAAGGGTACTTTTTTTTAAATAGCAGATAATATATTAAATATCTTTTGTTGTGTAATGGGATTTTGGCCTTCAAAAGCATTATTTAGTGATATGTCATAGGGGATTTGGGAACAACTCAGGCCTTGTTTAGTTCCCAAAAGCAGTTTCCGTCTTCATTTTCAAATGTTTCTTTTTATGTCCTTATTTTTAATTTTTCAATTTCTAAATAAAAGAAATAAAGAAAAATAACTTACATTGCTGTCAGGAAAACTAAAATTATTTTTCCACAACTAAGGATAAATTGGAAAATTTTTTATAAATTGTTTTAAAGTTTCTTATTCGGAAAAATTTCACTTCCAAACATTAAACTCTATCTTCTATTTTCTTGAAATAATTTTTTGGAAAACAGACAAGATATTTCACAATTAAACAGCTCCTCAGTCTCCTTTTGTTTTTCAAATTCTACCTACTTTTTCTAGCTCTATTCTTTCTTTTTTTAGGTTCTTATCCATTTCAATGGAAATTGCTCTTGAAAATTCATGATAGTGGCAGCTGTTTTGTTTTGATTCTGTTCGACTTGGTTTGAAACTGTTACATAGAGTCTATACATAATATGGTTCCTGGTACTATTATTTAAAACCTTGCTTAAGACAAAGGTACTTCAGGTACTTGGTTTGAGATTTTTATTCAAACATAAGTATTGGGGTGAATTTTGATGCATGGTTATTGTGTTGATCAAACAAGTTGACACCTTTCAATGTGAAGATTTTGGACGCTGTATCTCCCTTTGGCCTTTTGTAATTGTTGTTACTCTTTGCGCTTTGTATTGTGGTTGAGGTTTTTGAACTGAAAGGCGAATGTGTATCCATGGTCTAGTATTATTACAAGCAGCATGAGATGGCTTTGCTTCTTAACCTTTAACTATGGATGCCTATTTTCTTAAAACATAATTCGTATCTGTCGAGGTTTCTAGAAAAAGCTAAGTTTTGGAGTTGCTAATTTTTGACACTTCAAATCAGGAAGCGATTGCTGGAAAATGCAATGTTATATGCACTGCAAAGGACAGTAGAAATCCAAAACCCTCAAATGAAGAACTTCAAACAGCTGACTTCATATTTTCCCGTACATTTGATGTTGATCGCCATGTGATCTTGGATAAGATAGATGACAAAATTGCTCAAGTTGATGGTATGTGATAATTGCTGTTGAGTATTCGTGTAATTTGATAGCATTTTGTTGGTCAGTAATTGATTGTTAAGTTTCTTGTACGTCAAATGTTTCTGTAATTTTTGCAGTTAAGTTATTACTTAATAAAGTCAACAGTCAGAAATCCAGTGCTGTTCCTGAACATGATTCCATTGAGAAAGAGATCTCTGAAAATGCAATAGTTAGTAATGGAATAGCTCTTTTATCGGAGATGAATGCATCCGGGGGACATAAAATGTTGAAGACAGATGACAGGTCACTTGATCCATCACCAAAAGAGAATGTGGATTCTACGGTTTTGTTGGCTAACCAGAGATCTTCATTCGGACAAAGGCCTTCTTCTGATGCCCATAAAGATGCAGATGAAATGACAAAAAATGATCATACAGAAGAAATTTTCTCTGGTGACAAGACCATTTCAAATTTTAAAGTTAAAGATAGCGCGGAGTTGATAACAGTGGGCATCAAGAAGAAATCCTCCCTTGAGGAGAAGCCTACTGGTGTGGTTGGAAAAAAGGGCGATGAAGCTAAAATTAGCAATCTGCAGAAAAATACTGGTAGTGATAAGAATAATACAAGAAGCAAAGGTAAAGAACTTGCAGATCCAAAATCTTCATCGGTTAAACAAAAATCCTCACTAGGAGAAAAGCACACATCTAATGCATGTGTAGAATTAGATGGAATGGATAAAAAGAAGAAACAAGAAAGGACGTTTAATGACGAGATATCTTCAAGGTCTAAAGATGATTTTGTTAAGGGTGTCAGTGAAGCCAGTAAAGTTGCTGCTGCTGAAGCTCAAGCTGAAGAGGATGTAAAGGCTAATGAAAGTTCTGTTAGATTTGCTAACAGGCCATCAAAGAAGGATGCACTTGATGATGCTTTTAAAGCATCTGATGGCAATAAGGAGAAAATTATGCAGAAATCATTCCGTGATTCTAATAATTGTGATGCAAGGGCTGTAGACCAAACAGCTAATGCTTCTGAAGACAGATCTAAACGGAAACTTTCAAAGGATTCCCATGAAACTGAGACTATCTCTTTTAAGAAGCCAAAGCTTGATGAGAAGGTTACAAAGTGTCCTGATGGGAAATTGCCTCGAGAATCTCCTAGGGAGGTCTCTAATGATGTCAGCAAAACTGGTAGTAAACTATTGGATGTCACTCGAAGACCAGAAGCTGTAAGTTGGATCTCTAGGATTTTTTGCAGCTCATAGTTGATTGTTTATATGTATTATCATTTGTTGAATAGCTTTGGTGGAGATGATTGCAGTACTCAACTCTCTTCTATGTTTGCACATTTACAGGATAAAAGCAATTGGTTCACAAGCCAAGTGAGTGCCCATTTTTTATTGTTGCATCTTTGATTTCCATTTAATTATAACATTGTTAGTTTGTGGATAGCAATTAACTTCACTTTTATTGTTGGTCACCGTCAATCTCTCTATATCAGTGATAGTTACTATGTAAAGACCAGCAAAAGAATTCAGTGTTTTGCATTATCCTCTATGATAGAAGGTCATTGTCATCAAACCAAAAAATTTGACACCTTAGACTAATAAATTGTCATGTATATATTTTCCAGTTTTGGGAAGAAAGATTACAAGCTGCACATAAAGACAATAGGCTTGTCCTGCTTCAAAATTTGGATCCATCTTGTACTGGAGCTGAAGTGGAGGTTATATCTCAATCTGGAACATATTTTCTTTTATTGATTTCATATACAGTGTACAACTGTTATCTTTCTTCCATATTCTCCCATCTTCACTCCATTTCCTCGGTTTGATATTTTGGAATATGCAAGTTCTTCTCAGCGCTTGTTTTGTTTGAGTTTTTAAGTTATGCTTGCTGCTATGGGTCAGTTTTTTCCTCCTAAATTCCTTTTTACTGACACATGCTTTAATTGTTATGAATTAGGTTATTGTTCAGCATGCTTTGAAGCAAAATTGCTCGGCAAAGATGATCCCATGTGCTGCATTTTCTAGCCCTCATTCTGGTATGAGGACCAATTATTATTCAATTTATTATTAATTTTGTTATATAAGCCATGACCTTTTTTTTTTAATTAGAGGGACTATGTAGGCTATGTTGGTGGGAATTATATATATATATATGATGACATGCGTATTTACATGCTGGGTTGAGTGGGAATTGGGATGTTACCATGACGTTGATTTATGTACCTGTACAGCTGTATTTGCTTGCAAATAGAGGTCAAGCAAAAATTGGCATTTTCCTATTGCTGAATTTATGATGTGTTAATTTGTTTATGTTGTAGGCCAAGCTTTTGCTATATTCAAAACTAGGGAAGCAGCTGAGACAGTTGTTACACAGTTAGATAAAGGTTGCCTTATGATGTCAAATAGGAGGTATGCAGCTTAATTCCATCTTTTGTGCTTATTCTCAAGTACTTGTACTCGGTCTATGATTTACTTTTGGAGCTTTTCATTATAAATGACTTTTCTAAAATTATAAAAATTCATTCACAAGCATCTTATGGATTTAGCATGCAAAAAAAAAAAAAAAATTTTGATTCTTTTTTTTTTAAATCATGTTGAATTGGTTTTATCTGAGTCAAATTCTTCCAAAATTGATGGGATTTGCATATAAATTCCCAATTAATGGGACAAAAAGAAAATTTCCACAACCAAATGTCTTGGTTTCTTTCTTTGAAAGTTAAATTGGTTGTCTTTCTTCTTCCCTTGCTTCATGTAATCAAGGTCTCCAAATGAATTGAATGAAGCCAATAGTGGAATCTTTGAAGCTTCTTTTTTTTTTTTTCCTGATCTTGAAGCTGATTTAGGTTCTAATAAATATGAGTCCATCTTCTTTAACGAGACTTGAATTCAACTTCTTTAATGAACTCAATTGTTTTTCTTTAATATTGGTGCATATTTTAATGTTTTCTTCTCTTGATTTATGTTCTTGGATGAATTTATTCAATGCATTTTATTCTCTAAGACTCTAAACATAGTTTAATGTAAAAGAGTTCCTTGGACAATTGGAAAGATGTTTAGAATTGACCAACTAAGTAAGCACAATTGGATTTAAAAATAGGGGCAAAATTGTAATTTTATGGCATTAAAGGGCTTTTATTTGATAGAAAGATCTAATGATTTGAAGGAATTACAATCTCTGGAGCATATAATTTACTTTTAAAACTACAAAAACTTACTAGTAATTCTGGTCAAACTGAAGGAGGGTAAACCACTTAGCTCTTTTAAACATGATTTATGAGTAAGGGGCTTTACATGGTGTAAAAGGCGCTTTTTGTTGGTGTGAAGCTAAGGGAGGGTGAGTACTTATGTATGTAGCCTTCCTTTGCATTTTTGTAGACAAGTGTCTACTATCGGACTAATGACCAACATGTCACCAAAGGAACAACTCTAGTAGTGCCAAGGCTCAGCCCTTATATTAACAAAGATGAGTGTAACTATAAAGTGCAAGGTGTATGAAAGTAGAACATGTAGCAAGGCGTGTAAAGGGCTTTGAATTGAATCCCTAAGCTGTTGCAATCCTAAATATCATCATTTTTGACGTTTAGGCAAAAAATTGAAGAATTCAAAATTAAGGCCAAAATATTCGTTGTTATTTCTAAATATTTGCATGATTTAACCTCACAAAAGAAGGACATCTAGTGAATGCTCATTTAATGAAAACCATCAACATTTCATAAATGAACTTTAAGTCCTCTAAACATATTGTGAACAATTACTACTTTATTCATAATAGAATTTCCCAAGACTTTCTTTTTGGGAAGAAAAATGCATTTTATGTTAAGACAACAAATTTAGGTCTCTCTTGTTTGGTAAGACAAATCTAGTTCTCAGTATTGGTAAACGTCAAGAAACAGGAGCCAAAAGAAAGGGGGAGGGAACAAGATAATGGAGATTTAGGACATGTGGATATTGGAATATGAGTCCTAGCAAGCAACAATCCAAGGGTTATTCTTGGTAGGTTTTCGTGACTTTGCAGTGATTTTGGTGACAATTTTTAGTGACTACCACGTGATGACATGGGATGGTGGATTAAGCAAACTAAGTGGTAGTGGCCTTTAACAAGGAAAAACTTATTGATCACAAAGGCTTATGAAGTCCCCTTCTTGTGCCTTGCCTATGGATATTTGCCGAAGCTCTAAATCATGTGCTTGTTGGAGGTTGAATTAGTTGTCCTATGAGGCACCTAAGGCCTATGCATTCCTAGAATTCTTTTTGAATAAATATGCCATGGTGTTTGGTGTAAGTAGTATGCCATGTGACAAATGTTGCATCACCTTGGATCCAAGTACGAGCACAACTTTGATGTTGCATGGCCAAGGAATGCCAAAGCTCGTGTTTCGAGTAATGGCAAGCAAGCTTCTATTGATAATGATGAACGTTATTGCTATATATTTTCGTTGTGATTTCTTTCCGTAGTTGAAACCTTTACTCTTCCTTTTTCCCCCCTTCTTTATGTAATAGTAAATAATTTTTATTTGTAGGCCTTTGATTGGGAGCATTGCCAAATTTAGTTTCCTTGGAAAGTCATCAACGTTTTTTGGTCATATGTCTATTGACAAAGTTAGACATCAAATGCAACGGGAGATGGTAATTTCACTTCCTTCCCCTCTTCTTACCATGCACATCAAATTCTAGTGGATCGCTAGCATAATAGCTTGTGCGACCACATTGTTGAGCAATCATTGCTTTGATGTTATAGTAATTCACCTATTTGATTCGAATGATTTATCATTCCTTCTTTTGCTTGGGAGTGGGATATTACATGACTGTGTCTTTAAGCTCACTTACAATATTCTCATGATTTGTTGTAATCGAATCAAGACTATTTGCAATAGAAGGGCTCTTGTGAACGCAATTCATTATTCTATTCAAATTATCAAATCAAAATAGATGGTTTGGTTTGTTAAAAGAATAAAACCATATTTTGTTTCTCTTTTTATGAGGGACAAAAAGCATTACTCGGCTCTTGAACTCTTTCACCTTTTCATCTATTGAGCTCCCGTACATTTATATATTATTAAGCCTTTGTTTTTTTTAATGTGTTGAATTAAAACCTTATATGTTTCCTTGGAAAAAGTAAAGATAAGTACTATGTGGTTTAAACATTTATTATTTAGAAATTTTGATTTTTTTTCATGGTTTAAACCTTATATTTTTTCATGGCATTTCAGTACCCTATGATTTGAGATTTATATCTCTTAGTTGACAAAATTTGCCACATCTCGATATTTTTTTAACCTCTAATGTAATTGAAATTTGATTTAAAAATGTCTTTATCTTTAACTTAGCAATGGTGTTATTGTCTATTGATCAGAATTTTTTTGTTCGGTGAAAATATGAAAAAAATGTATTTTATTTTTTTCCTATTATTATTGCCAACTAAAATATCATGAACAAATTTGTCTTTTCCTTCTATATAAAATGGTATAAAAATTTAAATTTTTGAATTCTTATAGTGAGACGAATCACAATCATTGCAAGCCACATGTCTCATAATACTGAAAAGTTGAAATTATAGGGTATTGAAGTGTCGCAAAAAAAACTACAGAGCTCAACTCATAGGCTATTCATCTATAGTATTTTATTTTTGTTTTCTAACCGGTTGATTACTGTAATTTCAATTTTGTTGCATTAAACCCTCATACTTTTCTTTTTCTTTTAAATTTTAAAAAGGAAAAATTCATTTTTAAGCCCCTGAATTATAGCGGTTTTTTCTATCGAGTCCATATTATTTTATTGCATTTTATTGAGCTCCTATGCTTTTATTTATGTAGCTATTGAGCCCCAATTTGACAAATTCCATAGAAATGTACAAAAAATTTAGGGGCTCAACGTATTACATAAATAATTGTATAGGGGCTCAATGTGTACATAAATAATAGCATAGATGCTCAATACAATAAAATAAAACAATAGGGCTCAATAGAAAAAATCGCAATAGTTCAGGGGCTTAAAAATAGTTTTTGCCTTTTAAAAACTCTTGATGCGTGGTAGGAGGAAGGTTTAATGAAACAAGAGGTTCAATGCAACACAATTAAAGTTTAGAGGTTTAATAAAATAAAATTATGAAGTTTAGGGACATAAAGGTTTTTCCTTTTATTCATTTATCATAATACACCTCAAATAACTCAAAATTGCTTCCAATGACTTGTTTGTGATATTTGAGCATGCGATGCAATATTTTAGCCTTGTGTGTGTGGTGGTGCTTTTCAAATTGGTTTTGCATTTTTCATTTTGGAATTTGACTTTTGAGAAGAACTCACTGTAGCATGTTCTCCAAAACTTGGTTCTAAAAACAAAAAGTAGTCTCAATTATAAAGTTAAGAAATCAAATTTTCTAAAGTTGGGTCCCAAACAATATTGCCAAACTAGCTTTTTCTTATCAATGAATTTGGATTATTTTATTTGATATAATTATATCAAAAAGATGTTTTGGTATTTTTATTATTTTCACTTATTACATATTTAGTGCCTTTTTCTATTCCAAATTATTTTAGGATCAACTATCCCATTGTCCTTATTGTTGACTTTGTTTCATTTGTTTTTAAATAATGTTTTTTTGGGTTTGATAATTTACAATATGTTATTTTATAGAACAATTTAATTCTTCTTGTAATGGCCTAGTGTCTCATCGCTCCATGATGCCCCTTGCACACTAAAGAAATGGATCTAAAACCGCCTTTCTATTTGTAACATTAAGGTAATCTACTTGAAACCACATTGCTTCCACAGTGAGGCAATGAACTTAAAACAACCTAGCTTTTTGTAACGTTGAGGAAATGAACCTAGAAACATCAAGCTCCCTGTAACACTAAGAAACATCACAAAAAAATGGGCCTAAAACCTTGTGGCTTAGAAGTTCATGCTCTAGATACTTTAATAGCTAGAGCTTGGAGTTGTATTCCTTCTTGCGCTTCACTTTTCCTTCATTGTGAGATCGTGTTAATTTGGTCTTAACACAGTTCATTACAACATTTATATTCAAAGCTTGACACATGATCTCGCTATTGATTTATATGATTACTTAACTCAACCAAACCTTGATCTTGAATTAATTAGGTTATTCTTTTTAGGGTTGTAATCGAGTTGAGTCAAGTTGACACACTACCAAGCTGGTGCTTGACTTGACTTTCAAACTCAAAGCTCGAATTTGACTCAAACTAGATCGAGCTCTTTGTTTTGAAGCTCGAGCTCAACTCGATGAAATAATCTATATACTTGAGCTCGACTTGGCTCAATTAATTAAATAAAATTTTAAATTCTTAAAAATTATATATATTAAATTATTCAAACTCAACTCGAGTTTGAACTTGCGCTCGAACTTGACTTGGTTCGATAAGATATGTTTATAATTATATTAAAATAGAAGGGTAAAATGGTAAATATACACAAATATCGATTAAGCTCGCGAGTCTATCGAGTCACATATTTAAGAGTTTAAATTCGACTACTCTCGAGCTCAACTCGATAATAATCGAATCAGTTTCGAGTTTTTCTTGAGTAGCTTGCGAGTCGGCTTGACTCGGTTTTACCTCTAATTCTATTTCTCCATTCCATACAATTAATAAATATCATCTTTAGAAAGATGTAGGGCAAATGAATTGTCTTTTACAACCCTTCTCCAAGTGCTTAGTTATAATATACCCTAATATTATTAACCCTTCTGACAAGAGCATCTAATGTTTTATGGTTCGCATGTTTGAATCACCTCAATCTACCATCTCAATAGGAGCTACTCTTCCCGTCTCTTTAATACACTAACTGCAGATTTTGTCAATTCTTTTATGTGCACACATTCATCTTAACATTCTCATCTTTCAACACTCAGTTTGGAAGTGTGTTACTCTTTACATATATTTGCTTTTTTATTCTGTACAGAGAGAAGCTGTATCCACTTCTCATTGTTCTCAGCCCAACACAATTGAGTATGATATGGCTTTAGATTGGTGCTTTTTGCAAGAACAAACGAATCTAGAATGGGAACGGTTGTACAAGGTTTGAAATTAATGCTACTTTTTCTTAGGATACGATATTTACTATAAATGTTATTTTTGCTCATCTTGGTTTCTTTCAGTGTTGACTTGTTTCTCACCCTTCAAGATTAATGTTGAAATGCTGTTCTTTTTCTGTTTCAGCAACATGGGAAAGAGTTGAGAAAACTTGAGGCTGCCATGAAGTCAAAATGAAATGGATCATGTCTTTGTTTTTCTTGGTAAGTGATTTAAGTACAACAGCAGTCTTGTCTCCACTTATCCTGTCATTATATGTTGAATATGTTAGCTGCCATTGTTTGCTTTGGATTTAGGATAGAATGTGATCCATCTTCTTGTTTGGCATACAAGGAATCCCAAGTTGTGTGTGTTTGAGTAACTTAGATTTTAGTGGAAGTAATATACCACTTGTATCATAATAAAAAATGTTATCAAATTGTATGTAGTTCTTTCCTGTTTTATTTTGGAATAGGAATTTCCTTGGATCTAGATGTTCATTCCTATTCCATTTCCAAGTACCAAAAGTGGCCTTAGTGTTTGGACAAGTCTGAGCTTCTCCCTCTATCTTACAGTAAAGTTGATGTGTTAGCCTTCAATTCATGTGATCATACACACTTTATCAGGAAATGGTTTGTTGGAGATAAAAACTGGCCAAGATTAATTGAGCACAAGCATGTGTACTTGAAATCTGGTGATGGTGTAATTTGGCATTTGACAGAAGCATTCATGTTGGCGGTTGCTTTTGCGGAAACAGAAGGTTTGGTAATGCACCTAATGCTGATTTTTTTTTTGGTAGATTTCAGGAAATTTTTTGGTTAAGCATATGTGAATAGGCTGTGGAATTAGTTTTTTTTTTTTTTTTTTTTTGGGTGTTGCCAACATGATCACAGCAGATAAATGATGTAAATGTTTAATGCACGGATAATCATAGCTATATGGGTCGGGTGTAATTTTCCGGCATTGTTTTCAAGTGTAAAAGTTTGGATGATGTTTCGTTTTTGGTTGAACAACGGCATTGCCTTTAGAATAGGCGTCGATATTCATGATCCAGGAAGCACTCTAGGTGTTGCGATTCTTTATATCTTCTTGAAATTGATTGTTGCATACAGTTTTTATTTACCAGCATAGGTGGGTAAATTACATCCACCATCTCTTGGTGTTGAACTCTTTTTCATTGGTCTCTAGTTTGCAATTTTGTTTTTTGAACTTGATTTGCCTCTTCTTTAAAATCTCTTATATTGTATTGTATTGTGTTTTTTGGTATGATATGCACAACATTTTAATAAGATCCTGAACTGAACTTTTACACTATGCATGGCAACCATAGATAGAGGGGGGAGGGAGGGGAAGGGAGAGAAAGGGAAGGGATTAAAAATTGTAATTGTTGTTGTGCCTGGTAATTTTAAAAATAATTAATAAACGGAAGAGAAAGAAAAATGTTTGAAAAAGAAATAGAATTTTAAATTATAACGTATTTTAGGAGTTGGAAAGTTTTTACATCTCAAATTGGGATATAATGATTTTCACGATATAGAAGGGAAATAATTTTTCTCCAATTTCTTTCCCTTAAAATTTTCAATAGCCAAATAAGATGAAAATTAATTCCCTTTCTATGCCCTTTCTTTCCCCTTATTTTTTCTTCCATCCATGCATAGGGTTAAAATTTGTTCTAGTGAACTAATTTATTTATTTATTATTTATTTTTTTTTGGGAAAAGAGGGAGGGGATAGCCCTAGAAGAAACACAAAAGCCTAGTCTCTGATGGACCTAGGCCAAGCAACTCCGATCATATCATCACAGACAAGAGCGGAAACCATAGCTGGACATTCTTCCAGAAAATGAACACCCTTCTGATACCTTAAAGCTAAATTAGCTAACCCATCTGCTGTTATATTTCCTTCACGGAAAGTATGTTGAATAATCACCTTCCAATGTTGTGACAACAGATCACGGCAAGCCTGAATGAGGTTGAAACACTGGTTAACACACACATCAGTTGAAGACAACCATTGAATAACCAGTTTGGAATCAATTTCTAAAACCACCTATTTATAGCCTTTGTTCCAACTATAATGCAGCCCTTCGTAAACTGCCCAACTTTCCGCCATAGTAGCATCACAGATTCCCATGTGAACGAGAAAACCATCTAACCATCTGCCCAAACTATCTCTCACAACTCCTCCACCACCTGCAATGCCCGGATTACCTTTGCTGCATCCATCTGTATTAAGTTTAATCCAATCAAAAGCAGGCGGATTCCAGCTTATGAGCACTTCCTTTCTAGTACCTCCTGTGTCCACCATAGTAAGCTTTTGGTTTGTAAAAGCCCGGCGTATTTCCTACAGAAGAATATACATTCCTGACTTGTTGGACCAAAGGCAAGTGTTTTTGCTTGAAAATTCTATCGTTGCGCCATTTCCATAACTTCCAAGTTGTAACAGCAAATAATTCACACCAATTCAAATTTGTAGCACAAAATTCTCCAGAGATAAATTGTTGAAACCAACAATCCGTAGGAAGATCGATGAAAAAAGAAAATTGTGGACCCGTCATATCTCAGTCCATAGTTGCTTAGCAAAATGGCAAGTACGCAACACATGATCAACATTTTCAGTAGCTACAGGACACCACAAGCAAAAATCACAATTAGGAAAGCCTCGGCTACATCTCTCAGAATTGGTCATCGGGCGATTTTTCCCAGCCAGCCAAAGAAAAAATTTATTTCGATGAGACACTTGGATCTTCCAAATTCTTTTCCAAAGTAACTGATGTTGAGTAACTTCAGGCGCACAAGTAGCTTTGTAAGCAGAGCTAACCGTAAATCCGCCATTGGAAGAAAGAGTCCAATAAAAATTATCATGTATCTGGCTCGAAGCATTCACATAGAAAGCACCGAGTTTATTTTCAATATCGTGCGAGAATTTATTATGTAATAAATCCCATTTCCAACCAGAGTTGCTGTCCCAATAGTCAAGTACTCGTCTTTGCTAAGCAACTTCAGAAATTTCCACAAGACTAACCGATAATAAAGGGACATCAAGAATCCAAGATTGAAGCCAAAATAAAGTGTCATGCTCATTAACCACTCTAGTTCTCATACCTTTCATCAGAAGTGGGGAAGCTTTCACTAGACTTTTCCAAACAGCTGAAGAATTAGCACAGGGAATAAAAGCATCAATGAACTTCTTCTGCTTAAAATATTTTCTGGTGATCACCTGAGCCCAAAGTTGGTCCCTTTCCTTAAGCACTCGCCATCCAAGTTTGGCAGCAAAAGCTATATTCATATCACGTAAACTTCTGATTCCCAAGCCTCCATCTTCTTTAGAATGAGTCACCGTTCCCAGTTAATCAAGCATAAAGCTCGCTTGTCTTCTGTTCCTCCCCAAAGAAATTGTCTTGCCATCCTTTCTATCTCATTACAAACAGAAATGGGAAGCTGAATTGTTTGCATTGAGTAGAAGGGAATTGTAGAAATAACCGACTGAATAAGTGTGGCACGCCTAGTGATACCCCACATTCATATTCCTATATCAACAAGGATACTTGTCCATCAAGCAAAGGGAAATATGCTCAATTAGAAAGATTATTCTACAAAGGAAGTCTATTTGTCTCCTAATCAAGGCAATCCTACAACTATAAGGAATCATATTCCTAAGAGATTTATGTCTAATCTTTCTCTATATATACATCTCATCATATGGAGGAGAGATCATTCATTCAACATATTCTACATCATTCCATCATTCCATCATCTCATCATACACTCATTCTACATCCTTTATTCTACTTTCCTTGCTTTATTATATTTCTCCATACAAATACTGACTTAAGCTTCAGAGTGTTTATGGGGGAAACCCCGCCCATTCACCTGGCTTCCTCATCAATGCAGGTTCCACAAGCAAGGATATGATTCGGAGTTATCAAGTGGCGCCGTCAGTGAGAAAAAATCGAATTAAATTCCAAATTATCATTGTTTGATGGAACTTAGCTTGATGATGATCACACTTTCTCACGATCATAAAATTCAGTCATCAACAACAAATTCAGGTCGAAATAGTATGGAGATTGTCAAAACGATACTTTCCTATATGCTTTGCATGCAAAGACATAACATCGGAAGGATCAGTAATTTTATGGCAGCAACATCCTTTGAAAATAGCTCACGAAAACAACAATATCACCAACTAAGAGACAACTGCAGGCAAACTTAATTGAAGAAAATTTGGGTTTCCTACTGCTCTCATGCAATAGTCCGGAATGCTCGACACCCGCCTCGAGAGTCGAAGTGAAAAGCACCTCATATTAGCTTTGGATTCGTATTCCTAGCAATCAAAATTGATTTTGCTCATAAAGAAGATGAAGAATTCCTTTCAGGTCAAGTAAAAAAAAATGCATCATGTGCAGAGACTTGAGGAGCCTAGTTCATCGTTAGAAGCTTCAAGATGCTAATTATCCTAGAATCAAGCCGTGAAGCTCGGAATTGAATTTTACGTTAAAACAACCAGCCAGCAATCATGGAAAAGGCCTACCTTCTCTTTTCTTCGTGAAGAGTAATACAAGTCTGTAATCAAAGAAGGTACGTGCAATCATTTGAAGAAAGGCGATTTTAATTTGCTCGAAGCTTAGTTTTTTGAATTTAATGGGTTCCACCTAGTACCACAAGCAAGAAGCTCAGTAGCTCCATCATCAATTCAAGAAAGATACATAAAGAAGCAGGTGGATGAGACTCGACATATTTCAGCAATTACATCTGCAGGGGCAAGGCAATCATAGGCCATTGACGCAAGCTACAAGTTGTGGTTGTTATAATTGTCAAAGTCCAGATCACTCACGCCCAAGTCAAGTACAATCGACGCTGGTTAGCCGAGCTCCATGCATGTATTAGCCGAGCTCCATGCATGTATCATGAGTGAGTCGGGCCCTCTAAAAAAAAAGGGAATTGAAAGTTGATGAAGACAGCAAAGCCTTCAACGAGAATGGGCCTCGGATCAAAAGCTGAGCTCCAAGCACCGAAAAATGCCTCTAAGATTGCAGCAGATAAAATCAAAATCAGTCACTTAGCGTCCGACAAAAAATTTGGTTCTTTGCATGATCACAACGCCCATCTAGAAACTTGGAGACAAAGATATTTGACAAGCTTAGATTGCAGCATTGAAAAATGTTGTAGTGGTAATCAGCTCAACATCGAAGTATACCAGGATTATGCAAGAGACTAAATCACACGACTTCTACTACAGTTCTACGAGGTAATTAGAGGCCTTGCGAGTGACAAGATTAAGAAAGGCGGGAACACACAACTATTTCGTAAAGTTTGTAGCAGATTGAAAAGTTGATAAAGACAGGAGGATGTGAACAGGAATGGTTCTCAGATCATAAGTTAAGCTGAGCACTGAGCATTGAATACCAGACATCAAGCTCTCTTGAGCACTCGGGTTCCTAATATCAAACAATTAATTTGAAGTTAGCCAATCATGCAGGTTCAACGTTTTCTAGCTTGTGGGAGTCTTGGAGCACTTTGTTCTCGGAAGCAAGTTCCTCCGAGCAATAAGCTCAATAGCTCCACTATCGATCCGAGGAAGATTTGGAATTTCAATTGATTGCCGAGTAAACTGCATTACCCCATATCCGTATTATGATCCCGAAAATCTATTCTGTTGTATTTAGCAGCATGTTTGAATCTGAGTCTAAAGCCGAAGTCAGATGAGCCGCTATTAAAGATGGAGCTTCTTTATGTGCATGGGAAATACTGCCATAAATCAGAATTTCTGAGTTATATTATCAGTTGCGGTGATATGGTCTTTGAGGGATCTCAGATGAGTTGTATACAACATCAGAAAGCCCTTAAATTAATTTACAGCTGCTCTTATCCATCAACATGAATCGTCAAAACTATAAAGATGTGAAGCCTGAAATAAAACTCTTCCAGAATCATCTCCTAGCAGCGACTTGCACATCTATGGCGAACACGAGGAAAATTAATCAACATCATGCAGGCCATTAAATATTCAAATAAGAGGCATCATCAACATACATCTTACTGCCGAGTAAAGCATTGTATTGCTGCATAATCAATCGATGAAGATTTTACAAGCAGTTGATTACATAAACATCAAAGCATGAACTTTGAACCAGGAATTTACATGAAGCTGCAACATTACTCCATGGACTTTGCATATAATCAACACTGTTATGACCAAAGAGAGGCTACATGGAGCAAATTCCTTGAACACTTGAAAAAGCACCAAGTGTCTTTCTGGCACCTTCATATATCTCTTCTAAAGCTGTCGATGGTGATACGGCTGCATAGCCAGATGTAGCATTGAACGTAGGATTATCTGCAGTGGCACTATATGGTGGGCAACAAAATAAAGGATGAATAAACGTGTTACCAAGAAATTTGGGAATCAGCTTGGGGTAAAAGACATTAACGCAATTCAGAGTTATTGCTGATCTAAAGAACTCCACTAAATCTATTATTAAGAGGCAAGAGAATAACCAAGATTAACGGCTATCACCGAGAACTATAATTATGTTGGTCTTTATACAAGTTGAGTTTTGCGAGATCTTGTTAACAAATCCTAAACCGAGCAAAAATCAATAGATAACTTCAGAGACCTAGTCATGAAGCTTGAAGATTCGTCCATGGTCAGCAAATCCAGAACCATGTGCTCGTCCAACAAAACTTAGCATTAAAATTTCCTGACAGCAAAGAATTGTCCACTGAGTTTATTTGATTTGAAAGTTGACAGCTCTGAAGTAACTCGAATAGTGAGCATCGAGTAACCATTAAAGCCTCCAATTGCAAACATCACAGGACATCGGGCACCCATTAAAGCACCACCGAGCACCAAGTACCGTGTACCAAAGCAAGTAAATTGAGCACCAGGTTCTGCAATACACCGGCCTAAATATTAAAGTCTGGATTACTCCTTGTTAAGAATCATGGCCATGCTGATCTTAGTACAAGAGTCTTGGAGGCATTTTAGATTTCAACTCAGCATGGCAGAAGGCATCCGATCAAGAAACGTCAGAGTTCAAGTGAAGTTTACAGCAAATCAAGAAACTCAACTAAAAAAAAAAAGGTTGATAGACGAAGCTCCGAGCATCGAATGCTGAACGTCCACCCTTACGAACATCCATCAAGTCCCGAGTGATGAGTTTCAAAGCGTCAAAGCATAAAGATAATCGGGCATCTGAGTCCAAGCATCCAAAAATCTGAGCATCCGAGTTTGAACATCAACGAGTCCGAGCAGCAAGAGTTTGGATCATTGCATTGAAGCCTATAACTCCCGAACATCCGAGTATTCGAGTCTCTGTTATCGCAGCCATGGATATCCAAGCAGCATCACGCATTCAACATCGAAACCCAAAGATAGTCGGACATCAACTTCATGAACATCCACTGAGCAACAACGAACATAAATATTCATTAACTCAAACGCGGGACAATATCACATCGGAGATAAGTTTTCTCTTCTTTCTCAAATTATTTATTTTTAATTATTTTTCACATATTATTCTCATAGAATAATTACAACTTGTCACACAAACACCTTTACTCACCTACACATAGATGCTCATCCACACAAACATGATTATTACCTATGCATGAACATGCACCAATCACATTGATATATTTCTCATATCAAAGACTGACATTCAATCAAGATGGATCAAAACGATCCCAAGATTCTCGTTCTTTTGTTATTTGTTATTATAGTTAAACAAATACAAGCATAAATGCTACTTTAAGCATCTCAAAATTGATACTCAGAAATGTCAATGATTAAAAATCATGGCCTTTGGGACCTTGATCCAGTCATTAGTCTCGGAGCAGTATATTTGTATAGCATATTTGCATGGAGCTGGAAACACAAAAAATATGCCAAGGAGCTAAAGACACATCAATACATTTGCATGACACCTGACTGAGGCTCAGATATTCAACAAAATGTTATCACACATCCAAATTACTCCAGTAGAAAGGGGCAAGATCTTCTTTAGACTACTCAATAAATGATTCAGCAAATATATGAACATAAATATTCGTGCAATCAAGAGGGGGACTAGATACACCAAGAGAGATGAGGAGAATGTATGGTACTTTTAGCACCAATCAGTCTAGACAATTGGACACTTTGATCATCTCACTCGGCATCAACATTGCACTCATATGTAGAAATTGTCAAATGACATCAGACACAATGTCAAGCAATACTCATTTGTGCTCACCCTTCAACAATAAACAAATCATTTATTTATGCTCAGACAACAAATGGTGGCTCTTGCTCAAAGTCGGATCACACAACACTCAGGCAGATCCTACTCTACAACCAATCCTTATTCATGAAAATTTCAGAGAACATTCAATAAGGGAAATTCAAGAAGTGAGTCAAATATATCCACTACACAACCGAATACATTAAACGCAAATCTGAAGACAACCTAGCCAGCATCCTCTATTCTAGAAACTATACAACCTTGGTCTTTCACTTGAACTACCAAGCTCATCTCATGACTCGGATTGAACAAACCTAAATTTGGTCCTCTAAAGCTCACATTCCATCATTTCTTAGCGCTCACTAAATTACTATCCCACATTACTAAGCTCAGACTCACTACCAGGATCACAAAAATCCTTCCCTTTTGTAATAAATACTACAAAAGCAGTGCTCAGCAAAATAAATATTAACATCAGCAAAGATGTTCAAACTCGACATCAATCATTATTCTGGCTAGATAGTTGTCACCAATAAATCTGTCAAAATACAAAGCCGAGCAGCATTAAATACTTCTCAAGATCTTAGGTCGCTATATTGCACCAAACATCTCATAAAGTCGAGTATATATGGAAACTCGCATCCTCGGGTCGCTACATTGCACCAAGCGATCTCACAAAGTCGAGTATATATGGAAACTCGCATCCTCGGATCACTATATTACACCGAGCGATCTCACAAAGTCGAGTCTATATGGAAACTCATATCCTCAAGTCACTATATTGCACCAAGCGATCTCATAAAGTTTAGTATATATGGAAACTAGCACCCTCACGTCGCTCTTCAGCACTGAGGTATCAAAACTCCAGCACTAGATGGTCCCATTCTGAGTGTTACTACAACACTGGTGGGTGACTTCGTCGATACCAAGCATCTCAACCAACAGTGACTGAGGTTGGCCACCTCAGCTTACCTTTCGGCATCAACATGCGATCCCCAGTCTCTCCATCAGAACTTCTTACTCCAAGTTATCATCACTGTATATACTGAACTTCAAAAATCTCGGACATAAATATCCGATTAGACTTTCAGGGGGGACTATTGATACCCCATATTCATATTTCTATATCAACAAGGATACTTGTCCATCAAGCAAATGGAAATATGCTCAATTAGGAAGATTATTCTACAAAGGAAGTATACTTATCTCCTAATCAAGGCAATCCTACAACCATAAGGAATCCTATTCCTAAGAGGTTTATGTCTAATCTTTCTCTATATATACGTCTCATCATATGGGGGAAAGATCATTCATTCAACAGATTTTACATATTTAACATCATTCCATCATCTCATCATTCACTCATTTTACATCCTTTATTTTACTTTCCTTGCTTTATTATTATTTCTCCATACAAATACTGACTTAAGCTTCAGAGTGTTTATGAGGAAAACCACGCCCATTCACCCGGGCTTCCTCATCAATGCATGTTCCATAAGCAAGAATACAATTCAGAGTTATCACCTAGCAATGCTTAAGCTTTTAGCTTTCCATCCAACCAATTTTCTTGAAACTTTGTCTAGAAGATAATTATATTTATTTCTAGTAATCCTTCCATGTAAGGAAGGATGTCCCAAATAAAGCCCCAAATCATTTGTTAATGGGATGCCTGATATCCTTGAAAGCTGATGAGCTAAGTTAGCACCCATATTCGGAGAGACAAAAATATTAGACTTTAAGTAATTAACTTGTTGTCCTGAAGCTTTAAAAAAAAAAGAGCAAGGCTCTTTGAATGAGAATTTCCATCTGTTTAAGAGAAGCCTCTGCAAGAAGAATCATATTGTCTGCAAAGAAAAGATGGGATATATGAGGTCCCCATCGAGTGATTTTCAAAGGCTTCCAACGTCTATCCAACATTGCCTGAGAAATGGTGTGAGACAATCTTTCAATGTAGAGAACAAATAAATAAGGGAAGATAAAATCCCCTTGACGAACACCACGAGAAGGTCTGAAACTCCTAAGAGGGGAATTATTCCAAAGAACCACCATTGAAGGAGTAGTGACACAAACCATGATATTACGAATCCAATAAACATCCAGACCAATATCTTGAAGAGTAGCATAAATGAAATCCCATGAAAGCCTATCATAGGCCTTCTCCAAGTCAATTTTGCTTGCCAAATACCCAATGCCAGTTTTTTTTCTACGCATGGTATGGAGAGCCTCTCGATGAATGACCACATTATCAATTATTTGACGACCCGAAATGAAACTGCACTGATTGGGAGCAATAATATCTGGAAGAATGCTCTTTAATCTATTAACAAGCATTTTCATGATTACTTTATAGCAAACATTACAAAGACTTATAGGGCGCATTTGCTTCAGAGATTCCGGCTGATGCACCTTGGGAATCAAAGCCAACATGGTTTCATTCATATTATATGGTAACAAGCCAGTTTCCATAAATTTCAAGGCAAAACAAGTCAATTCTTTCCCCACAATTGGCCACATTTTTTGAAAAAAACATGCATGAAAACCATTAGGTCCTGGCGCTTTAAAGGGAGGCATATCAAATAAAGCTGATTTCACATCATCTGTAGAGAAAGGCCTAGATAGAATAGCTTTATGAGAAGAAGAAAGATCAAGGAAGTAGTCAGTAGTCAAAATATTTGCGTCACAAGAAGGATCTGCAGTGTATAAGTTCTCATAAAATTCAAAAACCATTCTCTGCAGTGAATCTGAATTATCTATCCAAGTTCTAGAGGTTTTTTTGAGTTGATTGATTTTGCTTTTGCCCCTTCTGATAATTGTAGACAGGTGAAAAAATTTTGTATTTCGGTCCCCAGAATGAATCCATTCCTGTTTGGATTTTTGGAACCAAATCAATTCCTCCTGAAATAAAACCAAATCAAGTTCCTTGCAAAGTTTATGTAGCGCTCTGTCAAGGCGGGCACTCTTGAAGTTAGCAGCATTTCTACCACGTTGCCAAGTGAAAGGGTCTCCCTGGAATCCCAAATCAATCAGACCCTCATCATAAATCCATTGAGCAAACTGATTACTTCTTTTATTAAAAAATTGAGATGAGTTGTTTATTTCATTTTCAGATAAGACATCATTGAAATCCCCAGCTGCAATCCATGGGATAGTTACTTCAGAACTCTGCATCACAAGATCCTTCCGTAAAGACTGACTTTCGTTAGGTTGGCATAAATGATGGACAACAACCATTTTTCCCCTCTGTCAGGACAAACAAGTACATGGAGGAACTGTGGATGCGTTCTGATTGGTTCTCGCAAGCATACGAATTCATCAAGTAATATAGAATAAGTATAAGTCGATCCCATGAGTATTGAATATTTATCCAACTAATAATTATGTTTTTAACTTGTTTAAGAATCAAATATTAAGTGAATTATAATTGCTAAATTTTAATAGCCAAAATGCAACTGAATAATAAAATCAATTAATTTAAATTTTAACAAGCAAATGATAGAATGATGTTAGGGATTGTATCACTATATTTTAATTAAGCCGATTGCAAGAAATTAGTTTTCTTTCTATTGCAATTCTTGGGATTTCAAAGGTAGTAATTAATCTTTCTCAAGTAAAAATTACTTAATTTATTTCTATCAATTAAAAAGTGTTGACCTTAGCAATAATCAATCTTGATTTTGATCTTAACAATCTTAGTTTTGAGCATTTAACATGTTTGTT
>CATIWM010447342.1:0-15556 GCA_949671775.1 Mallotus repandus
TTTATGATAAAAATAGTAAATTTATCAAAAAAGAAAATGAAAAATGAAAAAAATAATAAAGAAATAATAATAATAATAATGCAAACTTTAACACTAAAATACTCATTTTATGTATAAAAAAAAGGAAGACGATGCAAAAATGATAAAAATCAACAAATAATGCAAAAAATGATGTAAACACTCCCGAAATCACACCCGAACTGCTCACTCCTTCAACATATATTATTCAAACTTCAATATCACCACAAAATCACAACTCAACCACAAGATAATAAATAATTAAATAAAAATGAAATAAAATGCAAAAAATGATAAAAATGAAAGAAAATAGTAGTAGAAGAAGAGAATATGCAATGGAATGTAGAATTTTATATAAAATAGATTAGAGATCCTCAAAAGGACCAATGATTACCCTTGAAACGCGCTTTGGCTAAGATGATGCTTGATTTGGTGAAAGGAGTGCTAAAAATTCCCAAAAAAAGTCTAATGGTGTTTTTAAATAGGTTTCCATAAGTTGTCCACCTTGAATGTGAGATTTTTTAAGAGAGATAATGGTCAAAAATTTGTCATAAAGTAGTAGCATTCTCTCTCTCTAAATAGTAGCATTTTCTCTCTCCAAGAATGTTTTTTAAAGTTCCCAAAAAAAGTCCTTTAATAGTCAAAAAATTAAACTTTTATAGCCTAGAGGCCCAACCCACTAGTGTGGGTCGTGTGACCCGCGGGTTTAGGTCATTGACCCATGAGTGTGGGTCGTGACCCACGCATATAGGTCACATGACCCACCCATGTTGGTCATGGTTTTGAGCTACGGGTGTGGATCCTTGACCCACAAGCATGGGTTAGGCCCACACTCGTGGGTCAAATAAACCCATGAGCTTCCAAGCTCCATTTTCAACCGTTTTGGCTTCTTCAATTGATCTTAGGTGTTTTCAGGGTTTATGTGTGTGTTTTTGGGTGTATTTTTGGGTTTTGTGCCTCACATATGACTTCAAGAGAAGTTTTCCCCTGTCTCGTCAATAAGAACTTTCATCATCGAATTTTGGGGACCACTAAAATTTAGGTATCAACAGTTGCCCCCTACTCCACATACATTGTGTAAGCTCATGCTTGACAATGCATGGGAAACAAATTACTCTGTATAGCCCTAAATAGGCTTTAAGCAAAAAATACACTATATAGCCTTGAACCAGCTTCAAGTGAAAATGGGTGATGTATGGCCCTGAACAAGCTTCAAGTAAAAACACACTTTATAGCCTTAAACAGGCTTCAAGTCTTAGGTTTTGGAAATAATGATGCATGTAAAAAACTTTTGAGGGTGCTATATAGCCTTCTCGAGGCTTCAAGCAAAAATGTTGTATAATCTTGAACAGGCTTTAAGTATTATGTTTTGAAAATTATGGTGCATGTAAAATCTATTTGTGAATGTTGTGTAGCCCGCCTGAGGCTTCAATCAAGGTTACACTAGATAGCCTACATGAGGCTTTAAGTGAAAGTGTTGTGTAATTTTTGAAATTATGATCATGTGAAATTGGGATGCTGTATAGCCTAATGTATGCTTCAAGTAGGAAATGCAATTTGGTTTTAAAAATCACAATGCATGTAGATTATGTTTGTGCTTTCGTTGGTTTACCCTTAAGAGAGATGTGTGTGTCAGGAACCTTGAGTGACTCCGACTGCGGTAGCCTCATCTTGATGCAATTCCTGTTATTTCTTCGAGATTTGAATGGTAACTCTTTGCTAAGGATGTTTTGTTACTAAGTGGAAAACGAGCGTCCCAAATGATTGGATGAGGATTCTTCAAAGCGAGACCACTAGGGATTGTAACAATAAGACAACTTTTTTTATGAGAAAATTCCTAATTAAGCGCGAATGCTCCATCATACTACTTGTGTTTCTAGGGCTTTTTCTCTTTTCAAGCATTCCTGCCTTTCCAATATTACTTAGTTTGAATGTTGTTAAAGAGTTCTTGAAATACTCTTACTCCTTTTTAGGAGCATTGGAGTAAATGTCTTTCTGCATTAGTTTCCCTTTTTGGGTATTCCCTACCTTTCTCGTATTACTCAACGTGAATTTCACCAAAGCATCCTTTTGAGCATTGGAGTAGATTAAGAGGTTTGTTGCGGTAATCATGAGCTAGTCAAGCGTTATAATTCTTTGTGATTTGCTTTTTAATGAATTCTCTTCCCTTCATGAGGTCATTAAGCATTAGATCAATTAAAGTTTAGAAGTCCTGACTTACAGTTGCTTATCAAAGTCGGGAAATTTTGAAAGCTTTATTGATATGAGGCGACAACTGTCAGAGTTGACTGATAAGTCCTTGCTACTTGACCTCCAGTATGGATTCACTTTTAAGAGCATGAAAATATTTTGGAATGAAAATATGAATATGAGTGCATGGATGCATGAATGCACATGTGCATTTTCCTTAAAATAAAGCAAGAGTGTGTGATAAAGTACTTCCTTGAGGGGTTTCTATATTCTTTCGAATGCACTTTGGGTTGCTGCTATGAGCTTCTTATGTCTCGTATGCATTTTGGGCCTTTTGGTGCTTTTATATCCTTTTCAAGGCCTCAGGGTGTGTCCGATAGCATTTTAGAGCTTCGGCGGGCTCCATTGAGCCTCGTGGGCATGACCCACAAGTGTGGGTCTCACGTGTGTAGGTCATGACCCACACTCATGGGTCGTAGTAGGACCCATGAATCTAGGGCTATATAAAGCCAAAATCTTGTTTGTTTTGCTCATTTTTCACCTTCTGTTCTCTCTCTCTCTGCTCTTAGGGATTCTCTGAACTTTAGGTTTTCATTTCTTCACTCCATATTTTCCCTATTCAAGGAGAGTATTTTGGCAATGTCAATCTCGAGCACTTTGAGGAGGCTTATCTGGAGGTAGGCAATACTGCTCGTCGAAAGCCGGTGTCAGCTCATTGCACTAGGCACGAGGTGATTTGAGATCAGGCAATTCCTCTGGTCTTGAAGTTGGGAGCACATGTTTGGATGCTCCACCACCAATAGGTTGGTACCCAAAAAATTTTCCTTTTTACTTTTCTGTTTAGTGCTTTTTCATGCTTTTAGAAATTTCTACAAAAACAGGGTGGATTAACATATAAAATTTTGTCACACTGATTGCAAGAAATCATTATGCATGATACTTCCTTAAACGCTTTTCTACTTCTTGTATGTTTGGACTTTTCTTTTCTTTATTCGAGTATATGCTCTTTCCTTTGCTTTAGAATTTTCTTTGTCCTTTATTAAAATGTATGCTTGCCCTAAGAATTTTCCTACAAACAAGTAGAAAAAAAACAGATAGTCAACATTTATTTTGCTATTAAAAATTTTTAGTCAAGGATTTTATTTTTGCTGACTTCCCTCCATTAGGGCCGATGCTTATCTACTTTTGTGTGCTTAGACACACACATGTAGGTTTCCTTTCAGAATTTTCCTTCCCTTTGTTAGGGGAGAGAATCTCCTTTTAGGATCACTTGTAAGTAAAAGATTAATGAATAGTCAGTGTATGTTATTGCATTCAAAATGAGTATTTTTAGTTAAGGATCATGTTTTACTAACTTCCTTTTTCATTAGGGCATAATGTCGCCCTTAGTGTTGCCCGGTTGCTTTACTGGTGCGAAGGAGTTCTATCTCAGCCTACCTAGGGAAGTGTAGGAGCGGATACGTGGCCTTGGCTTTAATGGTATGCTTCTGGGTTTATTAGTCTATATTGAAGAGCTATGATTGAGAGGTGGTCAGATTGTACACACACTTTCCATTTTCAATTTGGGGAGATGACGATCATGCCCCTCGACTTCACCGCTATCACTGGGTTCTCTTTTGTTGGTCAATGAGTGTCGTTTGACATTCCTAATGATCCCACAGCCTTATGTATTAAGATGCTAGGTTGTGATCTTGAGTTTAAGGTCGGCCAGGGTAGTCTGATTTCGTATGCTCGCCTTTTGCGGGCTTGTATAGCAGCCTTAATTGGTAGGCCAGAGGATACTAAGAGATTAGCTCGGTGCTTAATGTTCTTTCTTATAAGCACCATGGTATTCCCGAATGTGAACAACATCGATGGTTCGTGGTTGCTTCCTCTATTGTAAGACCTTGATAAGTTATGAGAGTACGACTAGAGTTCCCTGCCTTCGGCTACCTCTTGCACGGCTTGGATGACGCATGTAAAGGCGGGTCGAGGATTTGTAACATCCCTTTGGTGGTTGATGTAAGTTGCTTTCGGTACTTTTCTTATCTTTGTTTCTTTGTTTGACTTTATTACATGTGACTTGCTTTTTCTGTTTTCCCACTTTTACGGATGTGGGCCTTCGAGTTTCATATTCTCACTTCACCCACCATAGTTTTACTGATGCGTGAGGAGTTCCTTTGCTTTCATCTTTAGACATATGATAGTTAGAGGGGATGTTTGTAGTCTCTATAGGAGGTTGGCGCTGCTCTGATAAAGTTGACATTTGACAGGGTATGTTTCTTTCTTCATTACTTTTTCTATTCTTTTTACTACTTAATGGGGCTTTTTTTTCCTTCTTGACAGTTTATTCTTATTACACATTAGCCTTCGATAGTGGGGATAATTTCTTGTTGAGTTCTCACCATCGATGCAGGGGGTTGTCGCGCTCTCTACTAGGAAGATTCCATTTGAGACCCTTGTTGACGGTGCTTGGTATCTAGGTGAGTGTATTATAGATTAGACTAGGGGGATGCCGCTAGTTGTGTGCCTTTCTCCCCTCCCGTGGACATGTTATGGGGGGGCTGCCGCTAGTTATGTGCTTTTCTCCCCTCCCGTGGACATTTGGCGGGAACCACCTTAAAGGGTACCCTGGCTGGACTGGATGGTTATGAGTGCTTGGAGCCAGAGGGCATCTCTTATATAGAGGCAGTTGTTCTGTGCTTGATTGATGGCATGATGAGTGGCTATATTCTTGCCCCTTTTATTGCTGGCTCTTCTTCCACTGCTTGTCCGATGAGTTTTAACTTTCCTTCTTTTGTGTTGTTTCATGCCGACAATACTCATCTCTCATTTTGATCTGATCCTTCATATATTTGTAGCCCTTTCAAAGAGAGCTTATGCTGGAGATGCTCCTAAGGTCACCAGTGGTACTGGTGTTGCCATTGTTCCTCCTGATGATGCTCACGTTGTTCTTAGGGTTGCTACTGTACCCTTGGTTCCTCTATTCAGGAGGTACGATCTTCATGGTGCCGTGGTAAATCGTATGGTCCCTGCATCCATTGAGCCTGTCATCTTTATTCCTGAGAACACCACCTATGTAATTTCTATTTTACTTTATGCTTTCTAATGTTCTTTTGGTTTTGTTGTTTGCTAACTAACTTATGTGCAGGTTCCGTGAGAGACAACTGAGTGTTGGTATCAGTGTACTTTAGGTCAGCTCAATCATCATGTTCATTACTCCATGGAGACCCATATGAGTGTTCCCACATTTTCTTGTTCAAATATGTAATGTGTAGTATGTATGACTATGGGAAGCTAATGCAAATATGTTATGATGCAGTGTGAGTTCACAGGGATTATGTGCCAATGAGATGAGACAATGCACCAGTAGGAGGCCTATTATCAGAGTGAGATCTAGAGGCTTCAGGCTAAGATTGAGGAACTGAGGATCCACGGGTTTAGTATTGGCCCTAGCAGGAGATGACCCCTAGATGATGATGAGGATGAGTCCTAATTTTCCCCACCCCCTGATGTTTTTACACTGACTATACTAATGTTCCCTTCTTTATTTTTAGGATGTTTATAATTGATTGCACTTTTCCTAGTTGTGTTATTTCGATGATACCTTCGACCATTCTAATATTTTCTAACCTCTCTTGATTTTCTTTGATCTTTATTGCTTTATTTAGTTGCCATGTTGAAGTGCCGATACATGAATGAAATGATTATAACTAGATAAATAAAATATAAAGAAAAAAGAAAGAGTCGTTACATCAAAAAAGGATATTAACCCTAAGATGCAAATTTTGCCTTTGTGCATGCTAGATATTGACTCTGACGTTTACTTCTTTACACATGCAATCTTGACAAATTTTCTCTTTTACACTAAATGTCTGTGTTTCAAAATAAAGGTACCCTTGTTCTTAGTTAGCCCTATCAAGTTTTCTAACTAAGTATTTTACCTCTCATTCTTTTTTATGAATAGTATCGCTTGAGATGATTAACGTTGACCCACTCTGAAAATTCATTTCCATCAACTTGACTCCTCCTTTTAAAAGAATAGTCTTGACTAGGTAAGGCCCTTCCCAGTTGGGTTGAAACTTGCCTTTTGGATCTGGTGCATTCTGCTTAGCTTGTCTCAACACCTAATCTCCGGTCCTGATGTTATATTGCCTCACTCTCTCATTGAAAGCTCATGCGATCCTTCTATGATACAATTGAGTGTGGTAAAGTGCCTTTAGCCTTTCACTGTCCACCAAATATAGCTAAACTAGTCTCTTTTCCACCCATTATTTCTTAGGTAGTAGCTTTAATCACCATCCTAAGGGACTTCATTTCTATCTCAATAGAAAGTACAGCTTCTATCCTGTATACCAGCGAAAATGGAGTTACCCCCATTGATGTCCTCACTATGGTGTGGTATCCCTAAAGAGCAAATGGTAAGTTATTAGTCCAGTCCCGATGAGTTTTAATCATCTATGAGAGAATCTTCTTGATGTTCTTATTAGCTGCTTCCACAACTCCATCAGCATGCGGTCTGTAAGGCGATGACTTGTAATGCTTTATTTTATAATTTTTGAGCAACAATTTCACTTCTCCTTAAAATTGCACCCCGTTATTCAAAATTAGATGATAAAGAACCCCATATCAATAGAACAAATTCTTCTTCAAAAATCTGGCTACTTGCTTCTCCCCTAATTTGGTAAAAGATTATGGTTCCACCCATTTTGTGAAATAATCAATTGCTACCAAGATATATATGTGCTTGTTTTAAGATGTCGGGTGAATCTCTCGCATGATATCAATTCCCCAGACTGAGAATGGATAAGGGGACAGATATAGTATGCAACTCTAATTGAGGCAAATGGCTGACATCCCCATAAATTTCCTTATCTCATTTTCTTCTTAGCCAGTATTATACTATTTATGTGAGGACCACAAACTACTTTATGGACATTTGTCGTTAACCTCTTCACTTTGTTTTATCTAGGCACCGCAACTACATTCCTTCCAAAGTTCTCCTATATAAGACACCTTGGTGGAAAGTGAATTTCGCTGCCAATTTTCTAATGATCGTTTTATCCCTTTGACTTACATCCTCTGAATACTCTCGCTTGTTGAGGTATTGCTGAATGTTATAAAACTAAGGCTTTTGATCTACCTCACTTCCATTACCTTTACATCCCTATAATATGGCTGATTAGACTTCGGTAGTATCAGAGGTTTCATAGGCATGGTTGTTGGTCCATCCCAAACTGACGTTAGTGATACCAAGGCATATTCCATCTGATTGTGACTACTTGGCAAGTGAATGAGTATGCATTTATAAAAATATTGTCTCAATTGCTTCAAGTGTTCTAGGTATAGTTTCAGGTGTGGCTCTTTCAAATCACATTCGTCAAAGGCTTAATTAATTACTAACATCAAATCACCCAGTATTTCCACTTCCATGACTTTCAAAATTATCAGTGCTTCCATCCCTATTATACATGCTTCATATTCTGCTTCATTATTTATAACTCGGTATGCTAACTTCTTTGCCATGGGAATTACCTCATTTTTTGGAGTCAACAGAATTACCCCTATTCTAGCCTCTAACTAGTTAACTGCCCCGTTAAAGTGCATCCACCATCCTTGCATCTTAATTACTGAGGTGAGGTCATTTAAAACTCTGATGTAGGATTCAATGCTAGAAACTTAACCATTGCTCTTCCTTTGATTGTCTTCTTAGTTAGATACTTAACATCGAACTCTGTTAACAATATTAGCCACTTTGCCAACTTCCCTATCAATGATGGTGCTTCAAACAGGTACTTCATTGGATCCAGTTTTGAAATTGCTTGAATCTTATATGACTAAAAGTAGTGCCTCAACTTCTTCATGGCCTAAACTATAGCTCAGCATTCGACCTGGCTACACTTCTATTAATACGATAACATCTTCTTACTTAAGTAATAAATTGCATGCTCTACTAGTGCTTCCCCTTCCTAAGCAAGCATGGCTCCAATAGCATTCCCTTTGATTGCTAAGTATAGAATCAAGGGTTTCTCCATTTTTGAAGGTCTCAAAATTGGTGGATTCATGAGATAATTCTTGATTTTGTGAAAAGTAATTTTTACTATTCATTCCAAACTAAAGGCTGATTCTTCTTAAGCAGCTTGAATATCGACTCACATACTCTTGCCAATCTTGTTATAAACCTACTGATGAATTATAGTTTTCCTAAGAACCCACAAATCTCTTTTTCAGTCTTCGGCATTGGCATCTTGCAAATTACTTTTGCTTTATTCGGATCGACTTTAATTCCTCTCTGAATAACCATATATCCCTACATCTTCCCTAAAGTTACAAAAATACACATTTTTTTGAATTGAGCCTCATATTGTACTTCTTTACTTTCTGTAAAAACTTTTCTAATGCAGCCGGATGCTCTTCTCGAGTCTTTGATTTCATCATCATCACCATTCTCTGGTAAGTCACGCCCGTATTTTTAAAACCAAAAGGCATTACCCTGTAGCAGTATGCTTCCCACTCTATTATAAGCAGTCTTAGCTTTGTCGATGATTTCCATAAGGATGTGTTTATAGCCTGAAAACCCATCCAAGAAGGAGTACATTGCATATGCAGTAGTGTTGTTGATCAATACATCTAAATGAGGCAAAGGGAAGTCATCTTTCAGACATACTTTGTTAAGGTCTCTGTAGTCTACATAGATTCCAACTTTCCCATTTTTTTCAATACTGGAACCACATTAGCCAACCATTCCACATAATTAACCAGTTTTAGGAACTTTACTTTTAGCTACTTTTCGATGTCTTCTTTTACAAATTGTACCCATTTTTATCTTAGTCTTCGCAGCTTCTGTTTCACTGGCTTAGACCCCTTTTTGGTCTGAATGAAATGCTGAGCAATGTCCCTGCCAATGCCCGACATGTCATCGTACATCCAAGCGAATTCTTTTGAACATTTTATTAATATTTTTCTTATTCTCTCCTCTCCTTAGGGATAATATCTCTTGAAATATGCAATATGCGAGGATCTATGTTTGTGCCTATGTTAAATGGCTCAGTGTTAATGGAATGGATGTCAAAAATTCTCATGTAAAGTTCAATAAAAGCCACATCATCATTATGAAACACATTACACAAGTTGGTAAAATCATATTTTATTGCATCATACTTAGAGTTCGACACATCAAATATTCAAACAGACCAGCAATACAAACATCATTAGAGATAGTTACATCATCAAATAGGATATCTTATATGCTAGACTCAATAAGGGTAGCAATATCGGTATAGCTAGCAGCTTCAGCTTCCAACCTCATGTTCTGTAAGACTTGCTCAATCTCTGTGATGATTATTTCCCCTTCTTCTTCTTTTTGATTCTCTTCCTTTCCTATACTAACAATTATGTCTACAACAATCTTAAAGCCAGGTTTTTTAATCCCATTACACTCTCATTCCTTAAGTTGACCTTGATATTTGGTGAGAAAGCCCTCAGAGATAAAGGTAGTCTTCTTGCCCTTATTTATGGCTGGATCATAGCCTAATCCTTGCTTGCTAGTTTAGAATTTGAAGTCTGACAGTTCTGAAATTCCATTCTTCTACTTTTCAAGCCAAGTTCCTAGTTCATAGTTCATCTTCTTCATCATGACAACGACACTAACCCAGTCTTCATTGATTACTAACACTTGGAATTCATGCTATTAGTCTCAGCTTCAATGGTAGCTACTTTCCCATTGAGTGGGAATTTGATTTTCTGATTTATAGTAGATAGTACACCTCCGAGCGGATAAAACTAAGGTCTTTCCAATAATAGGGAACATGTGAGCAAAATATCTAGGACTATGAATTCTACAACAGACTCAATCTCTCCCACCAAGAATATTGTTTTGAATGTGCTAATCACTTACTTTTTAGAGTTATCATAAGCTCTTATTATCACATTGGATGCTTTGAGGTCTTCAACTTTTACACCAAACTTATGAAGCAACCTAAGAGGGCAAATATTGATGGTTGAATCATCTATGACACAAGAGGTCTTCTAAGCTTTCATGATCACTTGGATAAACAAGGGCTTGTCATTAGCCTTTTCCTCTAGTCGGAGATTGCCGTCAGAGAAAGAGATAGTGTTATCAGATGTTGGAAGTAGTGAGGCTGTTATATCCTTAGGGGAGGTATCTATAGAGATTTTTACATCATTCAGGGCACGCATTAAGGAATCATGATGTTTCTTTGATGTCATTAAAAGATCCCAGATGTTGACTTGAGCTTGCGTCTTTTTGAGCTATTTCAAAACTGCATCTTCTTCTACTTGGATGGTAGGCTCATTCTCTTTGGGAACTTCCTTGGTGGCTTCTTTCCCTTTTGTTGGATCCTTGTCAGTAGGTTGGTATACTCTTCTACTCCTCATCATATGGTTGACTGACAATTCCTCGTCAGAATCATGCCATATATTGATCCCCATGACTTGCTGCTGATTAGACAACTAAACTGTGACTATTCCATCTTTTTGGTTAAACTCTTCCCCTCATCCGGTGGGTCTGATCTCTTGTGCATTAACATTGGTTGAAGGAGGAGCACTGTATTTAACTTTGGAGTCAAATTTACCAAAAGGCTACCCCAATAAGTCCCAAACTTCTTCCTTCTTTCTCTTCGGTTCTTCCTCATCCTCATTCTCAGATTCAGACGGTCCACTAATGTCAATAACCTCACCTGCTCATCATGCCACTATCCGGATCATCCTCCTTTGCATCATCAGATGTGGCATGTAAATAGGAGGATCAAATATGTATTCATAGGCAGAGAGATCTATTTCATCATCACTTGAATTATAAATAATATTCAAAAAGTCTGCTTCAAGTATTGTTAGGAATTCTCTTTTTTCCCTTTCTGTCCTCTCTATTTCACTTTCTAGGATGTCTTGGATAGAGTTCTCATAAAAGACTCAGGTAGCCCTGAGCAGATAGCATATAATGTAGCTGGCGGCATATTTCGATAATTGGGTAAAGGGTTTTTTTGACATTTAGTTATTTTTATTGGTCTTCAATTTTGCCAGAATCTATTAGGTCTTAGATTTTATCCTTTTCGGATGTAGTAATTATCAATTATGTGGCTAGGCATTTGGTGGAAGTGACAGTAGTGATTGGGATTGATGTGTACTGGTAGAAGGTTAGGTATAGGTCTTGGCTCAAGAGGTTCAAAGAGGCCTATTTGCTAAAGTCTTAGGAAAACTTTGGACTATGGTAGGCTAAAGTTTGAGTATTTTTAGTTTTGGAGGGCATTAATAGTTAAGTTTATTTAAGCTGGACAAGTGTTTTAACTAGGTTGGGTTGGTTTTCAAAAAGGATTCTTTAGTTGAGAAGCCTCTTCATCCTTAATCTAGATTCCTGCTTGATGAAGAGCCTTGAAGGTAGGGGTAATGGACAAATAGCATTTATTTACAGTAGTGGGGTAGTGCACCTTTGATTACATCTCTATCTTTTCATCTTCTAGAGGTATGTCCCTTATCAGAGTGGCCTTCCCTCTCCATCAAGCAATATAGTCTGAGAAGCTTTAATCAATCTTCTGCTTAGTGGTTTCTAAATCGCGTATTGTGATATCTAGCTGAGTGTTGTACTCATATTGCTTGATAAACTTCTGAGTGAGGAGAATCCAGTCATTTTTATTTCATCTTCTAGATCGAAGATCCATGCTCTAGGCCCCTCTTCAAGTGAGATAAAGAAAAACTTCATGATTTCTGACTCGGTCAACTTGGCAGAGGCTATGAATATTGCATACTATCTCAAGTGAACTCGGGGATCTCCCCTGCCATTAACTTGGTGAATTTAGTAGCTTGCAATCTTTGAGTATGGTTCATCTTTGAATTGTGAAAGGTCAGTAAAGTTTTGACTCCTTACAGTAATTTTCTCCTTAAGTAAGAACTCGAGTTGGGCCATCCTGTTGGCCAGTAGCTTGACCTCCTTTGATGGCTCAGACTTGATCAGATTGACTAGCTTAGTAGGCAGTAGTGGAGGTACCCCTCTCATGGTCTGATAGCACTCATCCTCTTTAGTAAATAAACCCAGAGTATGCATTATGCCTTTTCCCTTATCAATTTTTGTGTTGACTGATCCATAAGCTTCTATGTGATTACCATTATCATGAATCATAAGTTCCATCACAACTTTCATCTCATTCTTTAATAAAATAGATAATGACTCATCACTCATCATTTTTTGAGGGAATACCTTCACATATCCTCAGCGTTTTGAGCCATTTCTTAAATTGGTTCAAATATATAGATATAGGGACTAAATCTATGTGCTTAGTAACTTCAAGCTTTTAAGAGTTTTGGGGAGCTATTTTGTTGCACAAATATGTGGGTTAGCATGAAAAAGAAATGATGATGCATGCATGGGAAATGTGTGATGCTTCATGAAATAGATGGGTTATCATATATGCATGGCATGACAATATAAATTGCTAATGTCATGATAAGAAATGGATGCAAAGAGATTATGCATTAAATCATGATAAAGTGCCCTACATATATGAATGTATGAATGGAAATAAGAGAAAAAAAAAATGAATAAACAGGGTTAGCATAAGAACCTTTAAAATGGACAAACCAAGCACAAGCAACCATACCTCCCAACCTTATCACTCCACGCAGTAAAGATTTTTGTCCTAGGTGGGTTTTGAATCATAGGAATTGGGGGTCTATGATTCCACTCTCAGACTAGGCTATTTCGATTCATATTAGTCAAATTCAAAAGATAAGTTAAGGAGCAATACTTGTATGCCCTCGTGGTAAACATACATTATTAATGAGAGGCCAAATCATCAGGTTATAAGTGGCATCTACACTCCATACACACCCGTGAGCGCAGGGAGTATAGCTAGCATAAGGGATCTAAGTTCATATCCCTCTTATCAACATTCGGTATGTTTACTAAAAAACATGAGAGTTTTATTCAATAATTTACAACTTGATTCTCTCAACATAAATATCTATAATCTAGTCAAATTCCTTATTCATCCACTTGATCTGATAAGGAAAAATGGACGACATCTCATAGAACAATCCTAAAAAAATATCACTATTTGTTGATTCTTATGGACTACCCAAACTGAGGCGTATGATTATTGTCATTCCTTGTGCATCGAGCTTATATGAGGTATATATGGATTATACAGATCTAAGCATGGGCAGTCTATAAGAACTGACATAATGACAATAATTGGTGACAGAAACTAGAGGAGTAATAACATTTGTAGATGTCTGGTCAGATAGTTAGTATCATGATAGGGTAATCACACAAGAGCTAAGTGGGACCCTAGAGGAAGTATCTATTGATTTATTTACATAGGCTGAGTCCGGCTTACGGCCTAGGGTTCTTTTAGCCAGAATGCGCCCATATAACTATAGTTATGGGCTCCGATCAGAGAGTCTGGCATTCTTTTACCTACTCGAGAGAAAAATATACCCCATTTTGGACTTAGGACTTGGGTCACGACACTTTAAACCTTACAACTCTCTTGATCGAGTAAAGGCTAAAGGCAATAATACTAGTCTCGTCACTCCGTGACTCGAATGGAATCATAGTGGTAATGTTGTCCTGTATTATCGAGGGATTAAAGACCAACTATTCGTGTGGTGAGTGTTGTGAAATGAAGGTATGATGCTATGAAGTTGAATAAAATAAACATGTATATTAAGAAATAGTCTTTCAATTCTACCCCTCGAACTAGAGGGTCCCCAGTGGAATCGCCAAAACCCTATACGCGTGGATCTTATTTTTTACTCTAAGTATGAGACTAGGGACAAAATCAGTATGGTGTCGAGGCACACAAGTTTAAGCGACTACATACCGATCGTTATTGATATGAGAGGATTTGCTTGAATAGGCTTGGTAATTTGGATTCACCACTCAAATTTATCGGGAAATGGAAAATGAGAACTCACTTTCCTAACTAGATATTCCAGGTTTAGGGAGTAAAAGTTACTTATCCTATTTTTTACTATACGTTATTTAAATTACTCATTCCTTCACCCTAGTTCGGTTTAATGATGGATTACCGCACTTAATTATTAGTCAATTTAAATTGCATTAAATGGAAATTGAAATGCGAGATGATTGAATTTGAAATGCGAGATGATTGAATTTGGCATGCATAGACCACAAAATAAATAAACAAACAAACATTCATCAATCAAGATCAACCAAACAAGTAATTGTGCAAACAAGTAGGCAAGTAGCACTCAGTATACAAGCATGCAAAAAATAATAAACAAAATAAACACATAAATGAACAAAAGAAAATAAAATGAGGGAAGGGATTAAGGATTACAACTCTTGGAGAAAGCCTATTCTAATAAAAACATCCAAAATAGAAAATAAAGGGGAATCTGGATTAAGGATTACATCACTTTTTCTATTAATTACATCAAAAGGGAAAAAAGAAATAAGAGAAAATCCCTATTCTAATAGAACTACAAAACAAAGATTAGTTCGCACACACATGCAAGCGCGCAACACATTTAGAGTAATTTCATATATCTCATTCATCCGCAATTGAAATAACAAAAGTAGTTAAGTAAATAAACAAGCAAGGATGCTAATGAAGATGTATGATGCAATATTTTAAAATTTAGGTGTTTTGGTGAAAAGTTGCTATTTTTATCATGAAAATAGAATTTTAAAATTAAGAAAATAAAATTAATAAAGTAATAAAATAACAAAGATGCAAAATTTGGCATAAAATGGAAATTCAATAGTAAAAATGCAAGGAAATTAAAATGAAAGAGCAAAAGATGACAAAATAATGAAAATAATAAAAAAGCAATTAACATAACAAAATGATGCAATTAAAATGACAAAAGCGACAAAAATGCAATTTTTATCAGAAAAATATAAACTTTATGATAAAAATAGCAAATTTATCAAAGAGGAAAACAAAAATAATAAAAAAAAGGGGAATTAATATAAGAAAAGTGATAAAAGTGCAATTTTTACTGTAAAAATGTGAACTTTATGATAAAAGTAGCAAATTCATCAAAAAGGAAAATAAGAATCATAAGAAATAATAGAAATGCAAATAAAATAATAAAAATGATAAAAATGTAATTTTTACCATAAAAATGTAAACTTTATGATAAAAATGACAAATTTATCAAGAAAGAAAATAAAAATGACAAAAATAATAAAAATGCAATTAATACAATAAAAATGATAAAAATGCAATTTTACCATAAAAATGTAAACTTTATGATAAAAATAGAAAATTTATCCAAAAAGAAAATAAAGGGGCTAAAATAAATAAAGATGCAAATAACATAATAAAAGTTATAAAAATGTAATTTTTACCATAAAAATGTGATTTTATGATAAAAATAGTAAATT
>CATIWM010447552.1:0-13969 GCA_949671775.1 Mallotus repandus
AAAAAAAGGTGAGAAGAAAAAAAATAAAGATAAAATTAAAATAAAAAAAAGAAGGAAAAGAAAAAAAAAGGATAAAAAAAAGGACAAAATTGAAGTGAAATAAAAAAGATGGATATTTTATATAAACTTCTCTTATTTTTAAACATTAAAAAATAATTTTTCATTTTAAAGATGAGAATTTATTTTTCTTTATTTTAAAGTTATTTTCCATTGACTAATCATTTATTTTCTTTTAATTTATTTTTGTAAAAAATAATGTTTTCACATACAAACGAGTTCAAATTAACATAATTAATTATTCAAATGGTAAATTACTTTTAATTCCTACAATTTGTAGGAATTCAACATATCAATTGAAGCACATCCAAGGTTAACCTCGCAACGTTTACCAACAAAATATGCAATCAAAATATTAGCTGCCTAAAACAACACTTTTTTTTTTCTTTTTTTTTTGTCTTTCATCACCATCTTAGAATAAACGTTACAACCCAAATTAAGAACACCGACGTAACATGCGTAGACAATTCAACGTGAACATTCGATTTGTTGCCGTGCAACACTCCAATGTACAGAGAAGAAATATTTACAGCATTTTAATAACACATACCATCTCCAGATCATGAATGAGCCCAACCAACGTAGCAATAATTTTTTTTTAATGCAGCATATTTGAACGGCGATGTTTCATTATTGATAACACTACAATTTACATTCATTTCTGAGTCTGGCAATTTGCAGAGCCTAAACCAGCATAAAATTTGCTCTTTACAGTCTTGCGAAGATATATACTTCATCATATCCCTTCCTGCAGTTAGACCAAATTCAATAAAATCAAATCAGCAAATTTAAGTGCTGAACACCATCCGTAGAGTAATCCACTTAAGGGCATTGAGCTTACCCAGCCTTCCCACAATATGTGGGACTGAAATTGTAAATGAGATTGTCAAGAACTTTGCGAGCAGGTGGCCTGTTCAGAGACTTCCTAGATTCACTGCAACACAAATATTTGGTATCAAAATGAGTCATTCCTCTGGCATAGCATGATGCAATTTTAAACTAATTATTTACTAAAATGTTGAATGTCCAATTACAAGCCTATTACCACATATATATGTCCATTTTTTTTTTTTGGGTAATGAATGCACACCGGTCATTTAGAAAATAAGTAATTTCTAATCATGAGTCTGCTGTGTTCCAAAATATTAAGATGTAAATTATTTGCCCTGTATTTATAAATATTTCCTTTACAAATCCTGGGGTAAGCTATTGCCTAACATGTGATACAGCCTCATTGAATTGGAACAAAACAATTACTTGCAGAGGTTATGTCCGTGCTTAGAATGTCAAAAACTTTGAAGTTGCCTCATTGTACCTCCTATGAATTTTTTTTTTTTTTAAATTGAATAAAATCTGCAGCATATAATTAATATCAGCAACAATCCACTTCTCACCTTACAAAAAAGTTCGCAACATGCTGGGTCACCTGAATTGCATCCTCTGAGTGTGGTATCATAGATAAACCCCATTCAAAAGCATTTTTCTGCAATATTTTTCAAATAGAGATAGAATGACCCCATCATTTCCAGCATTAATATAGGAAACACTAAACCAGAAAAGAGGAGTAAATAGGCACATATGCACAAACCACTAACAAAGGTCAACCTTGCATAGCTCAATGTGATTTACCCTATTCCTTTGTTCACACCCAACTAAACCTCATATTTTATGCAAAACAGTTATCCAAATATGAACCCACTTTGTATCTGCACTTTTGAGTTTTGAGTAGCTCAAAGCAAATTTGTCATAGATTTGCACATTCAGGAGATTCCATTTTTGGAACCATCTACATACTACAAAAAGCATCTTATCACCTATTTTCCAAAATTCAAAAAGTGTAAAGTTTATGATATATTTGCATTTTGTATGCTGCAGGGAAAAATCAGAAGAATCAAATTATTGGATCAAGTATATGCAATCATAAATCAAAACAAACGTTTTTAAATTAAAAATGCATAATATTTATGATATATTTGTATTGTATGCCCTTTCACGAGAAGTCGGGGAAAATAAAAATAAATATATTACTGCACCAACTATATGCATTTACAGATCATAACCATGCAATGGGTTATTTAAAAGCATATAGAATAGGAGTTACCTCCGGATGCCACTGGAAGGCAGTCACAGGATAGCTGTGTGCTTGTACAGTGGAGACATAAACCTGATATGGATAGTAGAGATATTAAGACTTCTTTTAGTGGTGGGTAGATCATAACATAGAAAATTAACAACATCCAGTACCTTGTTATCTGCATCCGCACTAGTAGTCAATATCTTGAAGAAACTTGATAGATCCTCATTCTCTTTAAGCCGTTCTGGTGAGATGCCATACTGTTGCAGCGTAAAATCAGAAATATCAGACAAAAAAGGAAATAAGTTCCTTTAATTCATTGCAAGGTATTATGGTTTTAGAAAGTTACTGTTCCAGAACTAGATCAACTCTAGTATCCTTCCTTATGAAAAGAGTTGGCATCATCAATTTGTCATTCGGTCAATGCTTATAAACATAAAAATCAAGACTACTTAGAAGAAGTAGAGAGGGAAAAAAAAAGAAATTGGATCAAATGTACTCGAGCAATATCCTTATTTCAACTCAATGCTCCTCAGTCTACAATGGATTACTCTTGACTAACTACAAATATCAGTTAGTTTTCAATTTAATTTGTGGGATAAATGCTTATGTAAGGTCTCTTTTAAACTATGAATTTCAAGAAATTTTTTCTCTGGTTGCTCATTTTACCCCATCTGAATGTCTTGTCTTTGTTTTGGACATTCAAGACCTCATTCCATGGGTGTAAAACTTTAAGGCATAAATGCCTATTAAGTTAATCCTGAAGCGTGGGGTTTACTTTAGTGGTTAGTGGCAGTCCAAGTCATCTTCAATATCAGAAAAGGAATCAAGACCTCACCGTTTAACAGATAGTCTAACAGTTGTGCAGATTACAAAAGCTATGCTTATTAAAATATACTTGTATGATTCCAATCATCTTTAGGCACTTATAAAAGCCTAATTTAAGGAAGTCCATACCAAATAATGATGACAATAGAAATAAAAAAATAAGGGGTTTAATATTGAGAGAGATACAGCCGTACAATAAAAAGTAGAAATTAGATTTCCCTTTCAAATGAAGGGTCAAATGATGTGAACCATCAAATTAATGTAAATGCACAATATGTCGTTCACTGCATTTTACCAGGTTACCAAGATTACTGAACTTACATGATGGTTTTGCATGACAAGGCAATCTGTACTCAACTTTTTAAGCAAGTCTGGAGGAAACCTGCAAAAGTGATGATTATTAACTAGCATTGTTGCTTAGACATATAGATGTTATGATTATTTTTAAACAAGAATCGTGATATAAGCTTCTGTGCCAATGTCAAATTATGCAAATTGCAAAGTCATATGGGTAGCAGCACCTCATCCCAAATAGATGACACCACATATGAATGCCCAAGTGCAAGCTTCGTGTATCACTATATTACTATGTAGAGCTATGCCTTGCAGCATTCACTGGAAACCTACACCTAATTTGGCTTGGGCAACTAGCATGATACAAAAAGAGGAAGAGCTTGTAAACGAAATATTTAGAGTAGAAAAAAAAGCATGAAAAAAATGAAAATATGGGAAGCAATTGACTGAAGAAAATTTCCCAACAAGAAGAAGTGTCTTTCATTTTAGCTATTAGTCATACTGTCAAGCAAAACTAAAGGAATGGACCACAATGTTATTTCATGTATCATAATTGATAACATGGTGAGTGATCTTAAAACAGATCATGGAACACTGCTTCTCACAGTGATGGTTCATAATCCAAATAAACTTGAAGAACCCAGAACTACCCACATCCACATGGTACCAAATAATTATTCAAAGAATACATGAAATCATGTGTGCAACCAATTTTTGTGGAAAAAGAATAGTTTGATAGCAAAACATAATCAGGGGGCCACTTAACCTGAAGTTTTATTCAGCAATTCCTTTAACAGATTAACATATGGGGTTCTTCACAAACAGTTTACAAATGAAAGGTGAATCAATACAGGACATGAAAAATTCAATTTTCTACAGCTTTTGAACTACATAGAACAGAAACCTGGCTCTTGCAACTATAAAAAATTAATTTTATAATAAATTAAGCTAACTGAGGCAGGAAAATTATATGCATCCAGTGCATGCTCTCTCTTTGCATTTTCAAGTTGGGACCACAAATGAAATAAATCTAAAGTGTCTACCTGAATGTGAAAAAACCAATGCATCAACAGCACAAAATGTTTTATTCAAAAAGCCAGAGTTACATTAAAAATAAATGTGACATGAAAACACATGGGAGAAATAAACAAGTGCATCATTCAAGGAGAAGATTTGATTATTCAGGCCTTATTTGATTCAGGAATATAAGAAAGTGAACTGAAGACTAATTATTCCTGTTATATTGTTCTAAGCCTAATCCCCATTTTTCATCTAAGTCGTCAATTTTACTATGAAATTGAAGTAGAACTGTTTTGAAATCATTACCTAGTTCATGGATCCATTCTCAGTTACAGATCTAGTGTTTTATACAAGAGTCAAGAAGCAAAACTGTTTTACACAGAATTAGAGAGTCAATTTAGGTTTTCCAATAAAAATATTTAATAGTTAATATGAGATGAATAAATATATTTTTATTATTATTTTAAATTTCACCATCAATGTTTTCCATTTTAGGCTTATAATGATCCACTATCATTTTTCGTAAAATGGCTAACTCAAATAATCAATAGAACCTTAAGGATATTCAATTATTCCAATCAATTATGACACACCATTATTAACTATTAAAAGGATCAGCACCGGTCTAAGTGCTACTTAAATATTCATTAATATGGTTCTGCGGTTCATTTGAAGCAACCAATTCCTAAACAAAGGGAACAAAATGAATTATTTGGTAGAATTAAGAGTTTGACTATGTTTATACTTTATTATAAGGGAAAATTTGAACTTTGTTACAGTTTAGTGACGTGGAAGGAAGGAAAGAAAATATTACAAAATAAGTACCTCTGAAATACAGTTCCCTCTATATTTACATTTTTCATAAATTGAAGTGTAGAAGCCTGATCTGCTGCGTTAAAAGATTCCAAAATGTTCCTGTCCTATTATCAAGAAAAGAAAATTGTCATTGTTTACATCATCAAAAAAACAGAGCAAAAGATCCATTGCTAAGAAAATTGTGTTAAGATGAAAAACAAAAAAAAGCAATTATAACAGCAATGGGAATTTAGTCATACAACGAAAGGACCACTTAGACAGCTTTGAACTGAAGACTGATCAAGGGACAGAAAAAATAATGTTGCCATATATTTTCATCAGGGAGGCAAATTGTTCATGCTGACAATAGCAAGTATAGCTGCCCTGAGTTGTACAACAAGTAGCCAAAGTTTTACAGAACATATCATAGCATTAACTTACCATCACCATTCACCATCATTCTAGTCCCATAAAACATGTGTTATGAAAATCCGCTAAATAAAAATAGATGAAAAGCCAATCAAAAAAGTAATAAGTGAAGCCAGATTACCTTGCTAGTGATCATTGTCAAGAGTTCAAAACCTAAGCAGATGGCGTACAAAGGAAAATGGCATCCTGCATCATTCTTGTCCAAAACTTTCTGCAAGTAATAAATAATTGAATTGTTTCCTGTTAGTGGGGATATTAAAAAAAACAAGTACAACTTACCAAAGGCATCAGATAGCTGCCATAAAAAACAAATTCTTGCTGAAAGTAGTTTAGGAACTGCAACCTTTTTCTAAAGATTAAAAGTAAATTAGTTTCTTTTACTTTGAAGGATTGCAAACATGCTAGCTCCAAGACAAACAATATAATTTATCTTATGGAAAATAAAATCATCTTCAGCTTGCCATGTAACATACTGAAACAAAACAACAACAGAATTTACTAGAAAACAAACAATTATAACTACAGTGTAACCAGGATAAGAGTATAAAGGTTAAACATCTCAATTTCATCAAACTGAATTTGCAAAAGTACATGCTGGGCTTGCACAATGTCACATGTTGAAACAAAATAACAACAGAATTTACTAGATAACAGGCTTGCAGATAAAAGTACTAAAGTTAGACATGTCAAATTTCAACAAACTAAATTTGCACTTTCTTAACGGTTAACATAAGAAATAATCACATATGGTCAATGAGGAAAATTATCCAATAAATTTCACTTTGGGTGAATTTTGAGCTACATAAAGGATCACATTTTTTTCTTTCTTCTTCATAATTAAGTTTAGAGAACCATGCTGTTCAGGTATCTAAACTTTAGCTTGCAAACTCAATGTCAAACACAATTGAGCAATTCGAGCTGCTCTCATTTGCATCCACAGCTCAAAGAACGAGTCATCCGTGCTCAAACAAAACACTGGGTTGCTCAAATATGCCAAAAGGGAAGGATGACTCACAGAGACTAGCAATCCTAAAATGCCCATCTTCAAGTCATACAAAAGTATAAATCCCTCCAGTAGAAGTGCCCAGAACTTTAGTGGTCAACTGTAATCTAAATTAAATTCAATAATCTGCAATATATTTTTACTGTTTCAAAATAATACAAGACAAGCAGTCTGCTTTCTCCTTATGATTGACCACTGTTGGCAACTTTGACAAATTAAAAAATTGTCCTGATTCAGTGTTCTAGTTTCATGAAACTATGGCAAGTCATCATGAAATATAGCAACTGTGTGATTAATTGGTTGATATAAACCTTGCCATAATATAGCTGTGTTGGAGAGACTCAGGTCAATCATCTAATTACGGCTTCCATCACCCAATTATGCAATTGAGTGCCTCATACTTCATAACGTATGCTACTCATTGATGCAGGAAAACAAGAACACAATATATAGTGGCAACTCCATGTAAGCTACTAGAAGTATTTAATTTAGTAATGACCAAGTGATCTAATTCTTTGATGTCTCAAAGGCAACCACCTCAATGCATGTATTTACTTTGGAAGACAGTGCATTTATTCTCCCACCAGTACAAACCCAAATTGCTTCAGGCTGCAAATGGCTGCCAAACCTACTTGCATACATTCATAAATTGATTGGAGAATGGATAGAATAATGTACCTTAAAAATGGCCTTTACAATCTCATAGTATAAACCATTTTTAGCCCAACCACCACCCACCAGTACAAACCCAAATTGCTTCAGGCTGCAAATGGCTGCCAAACCTACTTGCATACATTCATAAATTGACTGGAGAATGGATAGAATAATGTACCTTAAAAATGGCCTTTACAGTCTCATAGTATAAGCCATTTTTAGCCCAACCACCAGTGAAAAGAACACCATTAACTAAATCAAGCTTCTGCAACAAAACAGCATATAACAAAAAATTCATTGAAAATGTTATCAATAAAAGGGTACAAAATAGTTAAGAAACATCATATAATTCGTTACTGTTTCCATAGAAAATTAAGTAAGACGACATAGGACATTTAATCATTCATAAATTACCTATAGAAAAATTTAAAGCAAGGAACAGTAACATACACAGAATAAGACATATGAATTTGAGAAACAGATGAATCAAAATAATCCCGGCATATTAACCTACTCCCTATTAGTAAGAAATGGAAATTCACAAAATTTAAGTCAAAGGTAAAATCCAAAGAATCCATGTTATGTTCCATTCTCTGAAACTGTAAGATAACAAAAGCATAGGTGACCAAAATATTTCACATAAGGTACATTTATCTTGGATAGTGAGAAATTGACATAACCTTTCTAACTAAGATGATGCATATAACCCATGCTGTGCTAATTATCAATAGAAGCGAATTTCTCGCCTTATAGCTTAAATGCAATGACAAGTGCACACAATCCTAAGCTTAAAAGCTGAACATGTCAAAAAAATCAGGAAAAAAAAAAGATATATCAGCTTCAAGTATACAAATGGCAAATGGGCAAGCGGCTTCCTAATCTTGCAAATAAAGTTTCAGATTTACTTTGATTTTGTTTAATCGAAATTCATATCAACTTTTTTTTTAACATCTTTATATGGTCAACAACTCTATAAAATTATTAATCAAAAGATCACAGTGATCACTCTCTTCTCAGTAATTCAGTCCTGCCAACTTTGCAGCTACCTCGAAAAGAATCTCAGGCGGCTCATTGTAGATAAGAGGAATAACACGAGCGCCCGCCGATTCAACGAATTTGACATAAGAAGCTGCGATGTAAGACGCATTGGTTGCATTACTCAGCCTGCCGGACGCACCATCGCCAGGATGACTGAGGATTCCAATGACCGGTCTGTAATTCAGCTTAGGATCGGGAGCAGGACACCTGGGAATGGGCTCATCATCAAGCTGACTTGGAAGAAGAATATTGGGTTGAGATGCTTTGGCCAAGCTGAGTTCTTTAGAAAGCGAAATGAGAATAGGGATCCAAAGGTAATTCCACATATCTCCAGAAGTGGAGGAAGAAGCAGCAGAGGAAGAGGGTAGAGAAACGGCGTCGTTTGGGAGATCGGAGGAGGGGTAAGATGAAGGGGTAGAAGGAGAATTAGAGAGGAAACGAGAGGGCATTTTGAGGAATTGACAAATTTGCGGTTGTGATCTTTGGAAGCAGAAACAGAAGAAGAAGAGAAAAAGAAGAAGAAGAAAGAAGAGTCATGAAAGATAGAGTATTTGACATTTACGAGCGAGAGAAACAATCAAAGGGGCCAGCCAGGTTATCGCTCTTTTGTAAGAGACCAAGAGTAGAGAAGCGAGCACGGCGACCTGGACAAAAAGGAAAATGCAGGGCATGGCCAGTTCATATGGCTACGTCAGAGTAACAGGTGTCGTCCACCCATTCGACAATTGAAATAAGGGATCCGATAAAATTCAAGATCTCAATTTATAATCCATCACCGTTCGATATGATTTGCTACAAATTTGTAAGTGATAATTTGTAAGTGAACATATTTGCTACAAATTTGTAAGTGATAATTTTCACCCAACATATCCAATTTATTTATAAAAAAAAATTGATTCATTAAAAATTAAAAATATTTTAATAAAAAAACAAAATAAATAACAATAATCAACTACTAAAATAAAATCTCACAGTTACGAAATTATTTTAGTTATTTTTCAATTGTATTGATAAAATTCTTTTCATTTACAGCTCGTTATTTTGCTCTTTACTCAATCATTTTGATTAGTAGTAAATCGACTCTCAAATATTTTAAATTAGTTTGATTATAATAACATCAGCACAATTTTTAAAGTAAAAATTTATTTAAAGTCTATAAAAAAGTATCATCACACAAATGAAAAACCTCATTAAGGAAGATTTAAAATTTTTTAAAACAAACAAAGCAAAAATATCCTAAATCTATATTTTATTAAATACAAAAAACAAAAAAAAAAGAGATAAAAGATTATGGCCGATTTAAAAATGATCAGTAAAGTTTTTTAAGAAGAATAAAGAAAGGATAGCTATTTAAGTTTTTAGTATAATGTCTAACTCCAATTCATGGTGGAGAACTCCTTAGTTTTGGTCCTACTCAAGTCTCTATAACCATTTTTCAGATTACAATTCCAACAAAAGTATTAACATGACATCTATATGAAATCCTACATGTACTAAAAATTTTATTTCTTAATTTTTGTTTCCACCTTGTTTTAGTTCCTAATTTAAAATATCACATTAATTATGAAAAATTCTAAAAAATATTAACTTTTACTTATCTTAAATTGTTTTAGTATCTAACTATTCACCTTTTATTGTTTAAAAAAGGGAAAAGGTCCAAATATGACCTTAATGTTTACCTCGATTCCCACATTAACACTTAATATTTTTCGAGGTCTGTTTATGACCCTTATGTCACCAAATTTAGTACATTTATACACAATACTTTAACTCTGTTAGCTTTACAGTTACAAAGGCTAATGTGGCTCATGTGGAGCCCATTAATTAAAATAAAAAATAAAAAAGCATCGTGAGAGAAAAAAAAAATCACAGCTTCTCCTCCATCATCATCATTATCATCTCCATGTTCTTCTTCTTCTTCTTCATGTTATTAAAACCTAAATTCCCAATTTGAAAATTTTAAATTGCAAAATTGAAAACTCCATACTCTGCTTCATCAATAATTTGGCCATACACATTTAATTGTCTTCTACTTTTTTTTTTTTTGAAAACCAAACAAGAAACTTCATTCAACCGAAAGCAAATTACAAATAAAAGGAGGAACAAAAGTCCACTACGAGGAGTCTGTCACAGAACTAGTACCTCTAGCTAAAGCATGAGCCACTAAATTAGTAGTCCTTCACACAAATCAAAATTGAAGATTAGAAAAATCTCTAGCTAGCAAACAACAATCTTGAATAATAATATTCAAACTTGAAGGAGCAACTGACTCATGCAAAGCCTTGAAAACACGAAGGGCATCCATTTCCACAATAACATTATCCCAACACAAACCTCTTAACCACTTAAAGCTTCCCTAATTCCAACATCTTCGGCATCTTTGGGAGACAACAAGCCATCAATAACCTTCGATCGGCCCCGCACAAACTGACAAGAATAATCTCTAGCTACACACCTGAAACCAGTCTTACCCTGAGCACTAAAGGAATTTTCTTCTCCTTAAACTTTCATACAGTGCTGCATGTCTAACATTAATTACATAAAGATTGAAGCACAAACCATGTATTATCAAAATAAATAATAATAATAATAATAATAATAAGAAAACACTAACTGGTCAATAAGAGCAGCAATCATGCAAAGGATTGGACTCAACATGATTGCTTCTTTCATATTTGCGGTTTAAAATTTTCCTTCTTAATTTTCTTAGGAAAATTCTAGAGGAAACGAAGCAAAAATGTGGGATTCCCTAACCATTTGATTATACAAATCACAATCATAATCAAACACAGCATGCCCATCAACATCAAACCACTCCCATTCAATCTTTTTCACTCTATTTATTCCTTTCATATACTTCCTTTCTTTAAAAATCTCAGTCCTGTGGCTTTCACTACTGTTATTAACATCCCTAGAATGCTTCAATAATATTTGGATTCGTCCTTTCTCATCTTGCACACTAATATTAGTCCCCTACACTAATGGAGAGGTAATATCTTCCATGTCATCACCTACCTCTGGAGAAGGTGACTGCTGAATCTCTCGATGGTTCTGTGAGGAGAAGGGGTGGGCAAGAACTAGCAAAGTAAGAATGTGGCGGAGGTGGCATCGCCACCATGTACAAGGAAGATCTGCCCCTACAAGTGTTTTAGTGCGTAGCCAAAGATGAGAATGTGTCACCGATTGGACTCAAGAACGAATCATCCAAGAATGAAGGACTGTTACCATTGTTGAATGAATCAAAAGCCATAGTAGCAAAGATTGTGAGCGAGTGATACAAAAGAGAAGGTTAATTTAGGTTTTCTAATTGATTACTTTATTTCCTTTTCTTCAATGTAACAATTTAGATTTTTCAATTTGGGAGTTTAGGGTTAGATATGAAGATGAAGAAGAAAGAAGAAAAATAAGGCTTTTTTTTTCACGAGATTTTTTTTTCTTTTGAAATTTTTGGTTCAATTAAGTGGATCCTACTTATGCCACGTAAGCTAATTTTAACGAAAAAATTAACAACGTGAAAAGTCATGTTTAAATGCACTAAATTTGGTGACATAAGGGTCATAAACAGACCTTAAAAAATATTAGGTGTTAATGTGGAAATTTAGGTAAACATTAGGGTCATTTTTGGACCTTTTCCCTTTAAAAATTATTCAAATTTTTAGATTTGTCTTTTTGTAATCCAGTTTTTAGTTTGTTTATCAACACTTACCTATATATCACCACTGCTACTAGTATTGTCACTGTCATACCAACACAAGAATACAACTATAGCAATAATAATAGCAACAACATCATCAATTGACTAATATATAAAGAGGCCTTTAAACTTGTGACACGGGACTGCATAGGCCCAATTTAACTTTCTTTTGACAATTAAACCCTAATTTTTTTAATTTTCAGCCCTTTAAACCCAAAATGTTAATAAAAGTAATGCGTGCCATTCACTTACAAGCTAAGGAATGTGAATGAAGGGGGTATTAATATTTTAATGGATTAATAGACAATTGAACCCTCTGCTCATCCTCTACTCTCAAATCGATTTCCATCCTCGCAAGCATCTCATTCACCTTTGCTCCACCGTCCTTAACAGCAAAAATAAATTTCAATCACTGCCTGAGTGTATGCCAGTGCTTTTGCCTTCATTGATGGAGCTGTATGTTAGTGGATGCTTAAAACTTCGGTCATTTCCAAGAGAAGGTTTGCCCCCAAAGTTACAAATTCTTAGTATCAGAGAGCATGAAAACCTAAAGGGCTCATGAACATTAACACTTTTTGATCATTTATGACTCTCCTAAGCTGTAGTCTATGCCAAAATCACGAAACACGCTTCCATTCCCTTCTCAATTGCAATTCAAAAGTCCAATAATTCTACTTCTTCTTCTATATCTTTCACTTGGTAGAAGAAATTTTGAGCTCAAATCAGTTGAATTCAATTGAATCGACATGGCATCAACTTTTTTATCTTGCAAAGAAGCAACATACAATTATTGACAGAATTCAATCCAAGACATCCAACGGGGTAGTTGCTATCCACAAGGCTTTTGGCAATTAAGAACCAGAAAAAGAATTTTAAGAAATTGGTTGTAGTGATGGAACTCAACCAAAAGTGGAGATGATGGAACTCAACTAAAAGTGGAGATGATGAAACACAAAGAAGTAAAGTAATCACAAGAAAATACATTAAATTCCTTTTCAATTAATAAAGTTAACTTTATTCTTACAATGATTATAGAATAAAACAATATATCTTAAATGTAAGCAATTTTACTTACTATATATGACAACATGCATGCACACAAACCAATTTATCTGCATTAGCACATATAGAGGTTTCTCAGTTTACATGCAGCTAATTGATAAATGTTCTTGAACACATGGATTTAGAGGCATATGCATGATGTTTAAAAGTAAGGAAAAAATATACTTTTTAAAAGAGCTAATAGAGTGTAATGTGAACATCTTACCAAGAAGTTTTGGAAATAAATCTTGCGCCACTAAGAAATTATCTCTCTATTGTTCATATGAATAACATCAGCAGGATTAGCATTCCATAATCTTGAATGCTATAAGATAAAAGCAAGTAAATAAGCTTCAAAGCACAAAGACATTCCAAATGATTTGACATTGTAAAAAATCCATACACATTTTAATAAGCACCATATTCTTACTAAATTTAGAAGAAGTTACCTCATAGAATTTAGAGACAGACATGTGGAAGTAATGACATGAGCAAAGAATGCCAAAAAGTCATATGCTACTAAGTAGATCTCTAGTGCGGGTCAAATTATAATACCCTAGTCTCTAAGGACTTAGTATAGAGCAAGTAGGGTGTCGATCCACAGGGGATTCAGGGTAAATATTATATTAATCAAATAGATACTAAGATGGATAGGCAAACAAAATCAAAATAATAATCAAGCAAATAAATTACAATCAAAATAACTACTCTAATACTAAAACAACAATAACTATAGGTTCTTGTCAAAACACACGAAAGAATTACAATGACAATCAATAAGAATATATTAAATTAATTATTCTTGACTTAATGACTGGAAATTAGTGCGTAAAATCTTTAAAAGAAACTCTCATTGTCAGATTAAAGTAAAGTTCCTAATTGCAACTCTCGTTGTCAATTTGAAGTGTTCCCTCCTAGAGTCTACAAGTCCTCTCAGTTCATTGTAGAGATAGGAAGAAACCATAAATGACATTATACCAAACAAATCCTAAAAAGCAACTCTCGTTGTCAGGTTAGGATATTCCCGTCTAGAGTCTACTAG
>CATIWM010447554.1:0-12249 GCA_949671775.1 Mallotus repandus
AAAATCAAATAAACATATAAATCATAAACAAAACTATAGAAATCATACAAATAATAAACAAAACCATATAAACATATAAATCATTAAAATAATAAATAAAACAACTAAAACATGCATTCAATGATATCTAACCCTAATTTAATTTACATTCAACCTAGATTAACTAATGCCACCATTAATTTTAATTAGGGTTTTACCAAATTAAACCTAATTTACTAATCAATTTTAGAGAGCAATAACTAAATTAAGATTTTAAGATAATCCCACTAATGGGATTGTTACAATCATAAAAATTATTAAATACTCTCAAAAAGGATACTACTTTCCCTCTTGTTTCAAAAGCTAAAGACCTCCCTCTTATGTGTAAAATAATACACTTATACAGAGGACGTAAACTTAGAAAATTTAGGTTATGTGAATTGCTATCCTCCTTTGATTTGATAATAAGAGGAAACTAAATCCTTTTAAACTTCAATAATATAGCAATAATCAGTGATTATCACTAAACAGAGTCATTATCTAACTCTGATTTTGTTATGGACCAATAAAAATCAAGAAAATTAATTTTTGAAAATTAAAAACACTAAAACAACGTCGAAAACGGATCGGAGATGTGCATTTCCAATCAGAAATGTGGAATTTCGATCGGAATTTCATATTTTCAATTGAAAATATATAATTCTGATTATAATTACATAATTTCAATCGTGGATTTTTGCACTTCGGCCCTTATTTTAATTTTTCTATATTTTGAAATTGACCCATAAAAAAGGAAAATTTTCAATTAAGTCTTAAAAACTTAGCAATCAAGTCCTTGAGATTCAATAATCAAAATTCGAGTACTAATTTTGATTGAATTTTCATCATTGGATCCTCGTCACATCCATATTCAAATCATCCCGAAATTGGGTGCTTACAGCCGCGCCCCCCCCCCCCCCCCCCCAAAATAAAAGAAAAAGGGGTTTACAATAGAAATTGCAGTTAATACAATTCAAAGAAAAAGGAAAGCATTACATCATAGAACAATATGAACTATAAGCTACAAATTTTGCCTTCATATGTGATTGATATTGATTCAGGCATTTACTTCTCGACATGTGTAATTCCAATAATTCTCCTCATTTATACAGAGTGATATTTATACTAAGTGATATTTATCATGAGCATGGTTGCACATTGAATATTTCAAAATAATGGTACCCCTGTCCTTAATTAGCCCCCTTAAGTTTTCTAATTAAGTATTTTACCTCCCTCTTTTTTTATTTTGTTGTTGCTTTTCTTCTATTGTTCTTTCTTTCTTTTTTTTCTTTTTCTTTACAAATAGTATTGCTTAAGATGATCGACATTGATCCATTTATAGAGTTCATTCCTATCAACATCCATAAGCTTAACTACTCTTTTTGAAAGAACAGTCTCTTAACTAGATATGACCCCTAGCGAGGAAAGGGATTAAGGATTATAATCCGAGAAAAAGCCTATTCTAATAATTACATCCAAAATAAAAATAAATGAGGAATTGGAATTAAGGATTACATTGCCTTAAAAAGAGCCTACTCTATTAATTATAATAAAATAAGAAAGGAATAAAATCCTATTTTAATAATCCTACAAAATAAATGTTAGTTTTCACACACATGCAAGCACACATTGAAAGGAATTGGTTATGCTACTTAGACAATTAAGAATTGTGTGATGAGCACAAACCTAAGTGGAGTAAATTTCAAAATTTTACTTTTCCATAACCCTTCATCACATGAATAATTCCACTCCTATGAATCCATTTTGCATTTAAACACATAACTAAACAATACATCAACATGTATAAACAACAACCAAGCAATTTTTTGTTACAGAATACTTACAATCTCCTAGGTTTGATGTAGACCATAAGTAATCTACTATTTTTTTTTGCTTCGGTACAACTCTTGAATCAATAGCCAAGCCAACCAAATGTTTGGCCTCTAGCTTGAAACACCAAAGCCTTCCAATCACCTTCTTTCTTTTGATTAAGTGAAGATGTAAGTCCCTCTCAAAAGACCCTTTGAAAAGTTGCTCTAACTCAATCCCTTGCAAGAACCTTCGAGTATATATCTAGTATATGTTGCGTTTCCTTTTGGCATATTGCTTTTACCAATCTCTACAACCTCCACTAACTCTTAATGGAATGTCTTCTCTTACCTTAAAACTCTTCTAAGGAGATATATTTTTATGTAGAGGAATTAGGTTAAGTTGGAAATACACAAATTAAATATCTCTTACACCATCATCATTAGGATACCACCTATGACATAGTTAAGAGTGTAATTTGTGTAAATATCTCACAAGCGTACAAAATAGATGTAGAGATTTTAAACATAACTCGTGTATTTAAGCCATATATATTCTCTACAGTAACCAATATAACCTAATCATCATTATGCCCCAAAGTCAATACAAAACACATATGAGATAATATCTCCCTAATATGCCAAATGTGACTTTATATTGATAAATGGACTTGGGAAAAGGTTACTAGGCTAATTCTTGGGCCAACATTTGGGCCAAGCCCGATCCATAAATTAATTGGGCCTAGTTAATGGAATTGGGCCTTTTAATTGGGCCAACACTTGGCTCAAGCCCATTTCATCAAACTAATGGGCCTTAGGTTAATGGGCTTTGGATTAATCTTTAAGCCAAAACTCTTTTAGGCCTAGGCCCACACACCTTGGGCCATTAATCTAAGTCCATAAAGAAACAACACATATTCTTTATTTAACACTTTAATTAATATCTCATATTAATCAAGTATTTAATAATTAAACTCTTTGTAGAATTAGATTTCTTGATATGCTAGAATCATTGCTCAAAGCATAAATTCAATTCCATTAATCTTAATTAATTGATTAAACTCTTTAAGCAATAATTAGATTAATAGGGTGATGTGGAAAAACTTTTTTAGGTGTGACTTACTATGTTCATTTCTAATTGGCAAAGAGAATATAATATCAACTCTTGATATTACTTGAAACTCTTTCGAGCCTAAATGTGAAAATCTCAATTATACACATTTAGTTCTCATAAGGTGTGAGTGACCCCTAGCATCGATATCACAACTATCCAATTAGAAATGAATGTATATATTGATTCACACGAACCCTTTTATCATAATTACCATACACTAAAATCCCTTTATTTGAAAATCCTGATATAGCCTAGATTCAAGGTTTAATCAAACTCTAATAGCTTTATCATATGACCTCATCTCAAGTTATTCTTGATAAAAACATAACTAATACTAGAAAGACTTTCTAGCACTGAAACTTTTTTAGACTGTGTTATATTTGTCCTAGCCAGGAATTTATTCATCAAGAACAAACTTAGATAGCATAGGATTTATCCCGGCTCACTCCAGGCAATGAATCCCATCTTGGTAGAACACTCATCCCTACATTCAACTAACTAGAGCCACCACACGCCATATACCCATGTGTGAATAACACAAGTATTGAAGTGGTAACAAACTCTAACCACTCAAATGTGGATGACTGTGTCACCTCAGGTCAAAGGACTATATGCACCAATATGAACTAGATTATGATCGCTAATTATAAGGGAATATCCTCGTGATCATTATTCTAACGTCACTGTTCGATCCACCCATCACATGAGTATCCACATGTCTATTCTGATATCTCATATCAAGTAGCATGATACTCACTACCTCCCCACTATTAGTATCACATACTAATAAAGGAAAATAGACAGAGGTGATAGTCTAATTAATATTACCCAAATATTAAATAGTTGACTATAAACCATTTATAGCATATGTATTAAATAAATTTGTAACTCATGTTATCAACACTTAATAATAAATTTATTTAACATGATGCTAAAATGTAAATACTCAAATAAACAAACACTTTATTTAAATTAATATTTTATTACCACCGGGATAATTTACAATGTCATTTTACATTAGCACCATTCACTATAATGTTTAAGACCCATCTTCTTAAGATGACAGTCTAATTGTAGCTGGGTAAGTGCCTTAGTCAGTGGAATAGCCACATTATCGGGTGAAGCTACATTTTGCACGAGCACATCGCCCTTCCCAACAAATTCTATGATAATATGGAAATGCCTTTCTATGTTTTTGGATTTCTGGTGAGACCTTGGTTCCTTTGTCAAAGCAATGGCTCCATTGTTGTCACAATAGAGAGGAATCGGGGACTCAATGGAAGGAACAACTTCTAGTTCAGTAATGAACTTCTTAATCTAAACAACTTCTTTAGTATCATCTGATGTGGCTATATACTCAGCTTCTATAGTGGAATCAGCAGTTATACTTTAATTGGAACTCTTCCAACTCACTGCACCTCCATTACAGATAAACACAAACCCAGAGATAGAATTTCTATCATCCACATCTGATTAAAAATCAGAATCTGTGAAGTCATCTATTTGTAAATCCCCTTCTCCATAATTCAAGATCAAAACTTTAATCCTTCTCAAGCACTTAAAGATTACCTTAACTGCCATCTAATGTTCCAAACCTAGATTGGATTGAAACCTGCTAGTTATACTAACAGCATAGACAATGTCAGGCCTAGTACACAACATAGCATACATTAAGCTTCCTATTGCCAAAGCGTAAGGAATTTGGCCATTTGTTCCATATCATCAGGTGTTTTAAGTGACATACCCTTGGAAAAATGAACACCATGTGTAAATGGTAATAATCCTCTCTTGTAATCAAACATGTTGAACCTCTTCAACACCTTTTCCAAGGAAAGACTTTGGGATAAACCTATCATTCTCTTTGATTTATCTCTATAGACTCAAATCCCGAGAATATAGGTTGCCTCCCCTAAGTCCTTCATAGAGAAGGTTTTAGATAGCCATACTTTCACAGAAGTTATAATTCTGACATCATTTCCAATTAATAGAATGTCATCCACATACAAGACTAGGTAAGTGAGTTGGCTCCCACTAACCTTCTTGTAAACACATGGCTCATCTTCTTTCTTAATAAAACCATAAGAATGAATAGCCTCATCGAAACGATGATTCAAACTCCTTAAAGCTTGCTTTAAGCCATAGATAGATCTATTAAGCTTGCACACCTTTGAGCCTTCCTTGGATTCATAACCAATGGGTTGCTCCATGAAAATGTCTTCCTTAATATAACCATTAAGGAAGGTGGTCTTAACATCCATTTGCCAAACCTCATAATTATAGTGTGCGGCTATAGTTAAAAGAATCCAAATGGATTTAAGCATGGCTACTGGGGAGAAGGTCTCCTCGTAGTCAACCCTTTGCCTTTGACGAAACCCTTTTGCTACAAGCCTTGCTTTATCGGTCTCTACCTTTCCATCTGCACCAATCTTTCTCTTGAAGATCCATTTACACCTAATAAGTACAATACCCTCAAGAGGATCAATAAGTGACCAAACTTGGTTTGCATACATGGAATCCATTTCGGCTCTTATAGCCTTAATCCATCTTGAAGAATCTTCATCACATAAAGCTATAATAGATCATCAACATGAATGCTTTCTTCATGAACATGCAACTCTTGCATATCATGAAGTAAACCGTATCTCTCCGGAGGATGAGATACCCTACTAGATTTTCTAGGAGTCGGTGTGATGACATTCTCAATTCATATAGGCTCTTTCAGTTGATCAATATCCATTTGATCAATTTTTTGGGCTTCTTTAGATGACTCCTCATCTAATATTATCTTCCTTCCTTTAGAAACTCTTTCTCAAGGAAAATAAAATATATGCTTACAACAACAACTTGTTCAGTAGGAAGATAAAAGCAATACCCTAAACTATCTTTAGGATATCCAACAAACCTTCATTTAATCAATTTCACATCCAAATTGTCCATTTTTAGCCTTTTAATAAAAGTCGGACATCCCCAAATCTTAACATGTTTAAGACTTGGTGTTCTACCATGCCATATCTCATATGGTGTAGTAGTAACAGATTTGGATGGAACACGATTAAGGATGTAGCAAGCCGTTTGGAGTGCAAAACCCCAAAGTGAAATGGGAAGATCAATTTAGCTCATCATAGAACGTACCATATCCAATAAAGCATAATTCCACCTCTCAGACACACCTCCTCAAACTTTTCTAGGTTTGGTTTTTACTTGGGCTTTAAATTCCTTAAACTCTTCAAAGGATTCACTCTTGTTCTTCATAACAAACAAGTACCAAAACCTTGATAGATCATTTATAAGGGTTACAAAGTAGTAGAAACCACCTCTAACCATTTCAGTAAATGGTCCACATACATCAATATGTATGATTTCCAACACATCTTGGGCTCTTTCCATTTGTCCAACAAATGGTGAACTAGTCATTTTGCCTTGAAGACAAGCCTCACAAGTGAAATTGGATGCGGATTCAAGATTGCCCAAGATTCCTATCCTTTCTAACTTTGTGATCCTATCCTCTGCAATGTGACACAATCTCAAGTGCCATAGATGTTTGGAGTTAAAGGCATTTTCAATTAGCATTACATTTTCATTACTCACATTAACTTGAGGCTCATTATTATTGGAATTATTATCAACATAATATAAACCATGTATTAAATAACTCATGCCTATTTTATTACTTCCAAAGTAAATATTACAAACGTCTGTTTTGAAAAGAAATTCATAACCTTTTCTAGTCAAACTAGAAATAAAGATAATGTTTTTATAGGCATTCGGTACGTATAATACATCATCCAATAACAAAACATGATCATGCAAATCAATAGAAGTAGATCATATAGCCTTGGCTGCAACACTTGCCTCATTACCAAGCTTTAAGGTTACTTCATTAGGCCTCAACCTTCTCTTATTTGCTAGATCCTGGAACGATAAACAAATATGAGAACTAGCACCGGTATCCAATACCCATGCATTAGATGAGCTTTGAGGACATTTAGTTGCATATAAATTAGAGAAAGTCTCACCTTCGCCATGATTGCATTTCCTTTTGTCTTGAAAGACTCAAGGAACTTAGGACAATTCCTCTTCCAATGTCCTTCATCTTAAAAATGGATACACTTTCCCTTGTCTTGCTCTTCCCTCACATGTGCCTTGCCCCTATTCTTGGCTATGCCACCCATAGGCTTCACAATACTTGTCTTGCCTTTCTTTTTCTTATTGCCTTTCTTCTTAGTCTTACTAGAAGATGCAATCAGAGCAACCTCCTTCCCTTTGCTACCTTGTATAGCCTTTTAGGCCATCACTAGCATGTTCATAAGCTCTGTAAGAGTACACTCTATTTTATTCATATGAAAGTTTGCAATGGTTTGCCCAAATGATTCAGGAAGGGATTGAAGGATTAAATCTATTTGGAGATGGAAGTCTATTGTAAAGTCTAGACTCTTTGGCCCCTCACCTTCCCTCATCTTAGCACGGAATAACTACTTTAATATCTCATATCTTATGGTCCTAATTTGTTCACCAAATAACTCTTGAAGGTGAAGTAGGATTTCTTTTGCGTTTGTGTACTTCTCATGTTGCCGATGAATTTCGGTATTCATAGAAGCCCATATTATGCATCATGCTTGCAAATCATCATCATTCCATTTGACTAGAGTATCATGTTCCTCTTGGGAAGCATTATTAGGAAGAGGATCGGGTGGTGATTGATTCAATACATATAGAATCTTTTGGAAACTAAAATAATTTTTAGATTCCTAAGCCAATCAATAAAGTTAGGGCCCGTGAGCCTATGTTAGTCGAGTATAACTGATAGTGGGTTTGAAGGTCTCATATTATCAATTTTTTGCAAAGGTAACAAAATTAATTAGTTCTATGACATTGTAATTTTACCATTAGATATGGTATTTAATCAAAATAGTTTCCCATTAACTTAGCAAATCCTACACTTCGAAGTAGGAAACGAATATCCTTTATTGGATATATTTCTAATGGGTGATGGAGTTCTTAATGATCACTAATATCCCTCAGGTACACATTACCATTCTTGGAATTTTAGTTCTCATTAAGTAGGTAACTCTTGCCATCACATCTCATGTGAGGTTCCATCAATCCTGCTCCTAATGTTACAGGCCTCAGATACACATTGTCGTTCTTAGCCTTTGGCATTAGTTAGGTACACACCATTAGATTAGTGAAATATATAGACTTGAACACTACATACCTCAAGTAATGCCTATTTTCCATTCTTGGCACGTAATGTGTTTATACACCCATAACATCTCATGCTTAACAATAACACTGCATGAATCTCTTGGAACTCATGTACACCCCTATATGTCCATAGCCAATGCACATAATGCAAAACCATGCAAGTTATTGCTCCAATGGATAGCCTAGACCTTAATTTGTTTTGGAAGATTTTGGGTCTTTATTTAAGGTCTCACTTTACATACTAGCCATTTTGCCTTGCATTTATCACATATATATATATATATATATAACATGGCAATTTACTTATATACATATCACATATGTATATTTCATGGCATCAAATATAGCATGCTTTAACTTATATATCACATATATACATAGAACATGCAAGATTGATGGACAAATATAGATTGATCATAGACCTATTTTGTTCTAACTCTTAAAATAACAAAAGGGACTTGAGACTAAGGAAAAAATAATAGAATTGTGCCGAGTCGTCACGGGAGTGTCGAGTCATCACAGAGGCTGCATGTGCTGAGTCATCATGAAGTAAGTCTATTGCCCTGTGCCGAGTTGGCACAGTGGTGCTGAGTCTTAATAGGGACTTCTGGTGCCGACTTTTGACAACATCCCATCTTAAACACTTCAAGCTGCCATTTCAAAACTCTTGTGAATTACATTGAATCCTTGGCATTCCAAGGTTGATATTACATCCTAATTCTATAGAACTAACTCTTAATTACATAGCAAATAATAAAACTAATTATTATTACAAAATCAAGGATGTAATCTAAGTCCATGATCATTCCATGCATATATGGCAAGCATATTGTAAATTGGATGCAACTATTGCATATTTAGCTACAACACTTGTAACTAACAATAAACACAATCATAACACTTATAATTATCATCAAATTTAGCTTGTGTTAAGAGCAAAAAGGAGCTCTGATACCATTGAAAGGAATCAGTTATGCTACTTAGACAACTAAGAATTGTATGGTGAGCACAAACCTAAGTAGAGTAAATTTCAAAAATTTACTTTTCCATAACCCTTCATCACATGAAGAATTCCACTCCCATGAATCCATTTTGCATTTAAACACATAGCTAAGGAATACATCAACATGTATAAACAACAACCTAGGAATTCTAAGTTGTGAAATACTTACAATCTCCTAGGTTTGATGTAGACCACAAGTAATCTACTATATTGGATTGCTTCGGTTCAACTATTGAATCAATAGCCAAGCCACCCAAATGTTTAGCCTCTAGCTTGAAACACAAAGCCTTCCAATCACCTTCTTGCTTTTGATTAAGTAAAAATGCAAGTCCCTCTTAAAAGACCCTTTGAAAACTTGTTCCAACTCAATCCCTTGCAAGAACCTTAGAGTATATATTTGGTATATGTTGTGTTTCCTTTTGGTATATTACTTTTACCAATCTCTACAACCTCCGCTAACTCTTAATGGAATGTCTTCTCTTACCTTAGAACTCTTCTAAGGAGATATATTTTTATGTAGAGAAATTAGGTTAAGTTGGAAATACATAAATTAAATATCTCTTACACCATCATCATTAGGATGCCACCTATGACATAGTTAAGAGTGTAATTTATGTAAATATCTCACAAGTGTACAAAATAGAGGTAGATATTTTAAACACATCTCATGTATTTAATCCATATATATTCTCTACACTAACCAATATAACCTAATCATCATTATGCCCCAAAGTCAACAAAAACCACATATGAGATAATATCTCCTTAATATGCCAAATATGACTTTATATTGATAAATGGACTTAGGCTAGGTTATTGGGCCAACTCTTGGGCCAAGCCCAATCCATAAATCAATTGGGCTTAGTTAATGGACTTAGGCCTTTTAGTTGTGCCAACACTTGGCTCCAGCCCTTTCCATCAAACTAATGGGCCTTAGGTTGATGGGCTTTGGAGTTTGGCCAACATTTGGCCCAAGCCCATTCCATCAAACTAATGGGCCTATATTAGGTTAATGGGCTTTGGATTAATTTTTGGGCTTAAGCCCACACACCTTGGGCCATTAATCTAAGTCCATAAGGAAACAACACATATTCTTTATTTAACACTTTAATTAATATCTAATATTAATTAAATATTTAATAATTAAACTCTTGGTGGAATTAGATTTCATGATATGCTAGAATCATTGCTCAAAGCACAAATCCAATTCCATTAATCTTAATTAATTGATTAAACTTTTTAATCAATAATTAGATTAATAGGGTAATATGGAAAAACTCTTTTAGGTGTTACTTACTAGGTTCATGTCTAATTGGCAATAAGAATATAATATCAACTATTGATATTACTTGAAACTCTTTCAAGCCTAAATGTGAAAATCCCAATTATACACATTTAGTTCACATAAGTTGTAAGTAACCCCTAGCATCGATACTACAACTACCCAATTAGAAATGAATGCATATATTGATTCACACGAACCCTTTTATCATAATTACCGTGCGCTAAAATCCCTTCATTTGAAGATCCCAATATAGCCTAAAGTCAATGTTTAATAAAACTTTAATAGCTTTATCATAGGACCTCATCTCAAGTTATTCTTGATAGAAATATAACTAATACTAGAAATACTTTCTAGCACTATAACTCTTTCAAACTATGTTATATTTGTCCTGGCCAGGAACTTATTCATCAAGAATAAATTTAGATAGCATAGGATCTATCCTGGTTCACTCCAAGCAATGAATCCCATCTTGGTAGAACACTCATCCCTACATTCAACTGACTAGAGCCACAACACACCATATACCCTTGTGTGAATAACACAAGTATATAAGCGGTAACAAACTCTAACCACTCAAATGTTGATGACCGTGTCACCTCAGGTCAAAGGACTATATGCACCATTATGACCTAGATTGTGATCGTTAATTATAAGTGAATATGCTCGCGATCACTAATATAACGTCAATGTTCAATCCACCCATCACATGAGTATCCGCATGCCTATTCTGATATCTCATATCCAGTAGCATAATACTCACTACCTCCCACTATTAGCATCATATACTAATCAAGGAAAATAGACAGAGGTGATAGTCTAATTAATATTACCCAAATACTAATTAATTGACTATGAACCATTTATAGCATATGTAATCAAAAAATTTGCAACTCATATTATCAACACTTGATAATAAATTTATTTAACATAAAGGTAAAGGATAAATACTCAAATAAACAAACACTTTATTTAAATGAATATTCTATTATCATAGGGATAATTTACAATGTCATTTTACATTACAAAAATAGCACTAGGGCACATCTATACTAACACACATCTCATGTGGGACAATTTAATATATTCCTTTCATAATTGAAATAATAAATAGAGAAGTAATGAAACACATAAGCAACTAAGGATGCTAATGTATGCATGATACAATATTTAAAAAATTAGGTACTTTGGTGTGAAGTCATCATTTCTATTATTAAAAATAAGATTTTTATGATGATGTAAGTATAATGGAATAAAATGGAAAAAATGCAAATAAAGTGATAGAGATGATAAAGATATTATTCTCACCATAAAAATGTTAACATTATGATGAAAATAATAAATTTATGAAAGAAAATAATAAAAATGACAAGAATAATAAATATACAATAAAAATAATAATGATACAAGCAAAATGATAAAAATATTATTTTCACCATAAAGATTGGAACTTTATGATAAGAACAATAAATTTATCAAAAGATAATGAAAATAATAATAATGCAATTAATATGATAAAAATAATAAAATGCAGAATTAAAAATATTAAAATGGTAAGGATGTCATTTCCACCATAAAACTATCTAATTTATGATGGAGATGACAATTTTACCCCTAAAAGGCATAAAGGCACTAAAAATAACAAAAAATGCAATAAAAATAATAAAAATATATAAATATTAATAAAAATAAATAAAATACAGAAATAACTAATTTAAAATGATAAAGAAGATATTTTTATCATGAAAACATAAACTTCATGATAAAAATACCAAATTTACCATAAAAGACATAAATATGAAAAAAGGAGTAAAAATAG
>CATIWM010447668.1:0-11821 GCA_949671775.1 Mallotus repandus
GACATTGCTGCAAAATAAAGTTAAAAAAATAACAAAAAAAAAATGACCTCACAAGCACTCCCTCACGTGTTTGCACTCAAATGATGGGGTTGGTCACTCGTGTTTAACTCAAACAGAAATTTCACTCACGGCTTCCTCACATGACTCTAGCTAATTTCTTTTATGTTCTTAGGTGAATCACACTTTTAGAACAATTCAAATAGCTAAACAACTTGCAATGTGTAGAATTCCAAAAACTGAAATTTACAAAACAAGTTTAAAGCAATTTGGTCACAAGAAAAAAATTAATAAATAAGAACCAATAAAATAAGAAAACTCAAATAGATGCAAAAGACATATGAAAGAAAAATAAGAATTAACCTAAAATAGGAAAGAAACGAATTTTAGAGGGTATTTTTGGAAGAAAATTCAAATTTTCCTCAATAAGGAATTTTCCTTAATGAGAAAGTATTGGAATGATATGCAAAAAGTCAAAACCAAACAAGATTAGGAAAACCTAAATCAGACCTTGAATAAGCAATATTCCTTAATGAGCAAGGATTGTAATGACTTGCAAAATCCTTAATGAGCAAGGAAAGCAAAAATATGCAAATCAGACCTCTCAATAATCCTTAATGAGCAAGGAAAGCAAAGATATGCAAATCAGACCTCTCAATAATCCTTAATGAGCAAGGGAAGCAAAGATATACAAATCAGACCTTATTAGGATATTATTCAATCAAAAATTCGAATTCCTTTTTTTCACTTTTTGTATATACTAATTTTTTTCTTTTTTTTGATTTTTTTCAACCTTCACTACAAATGCAAAGACAGTTCAGATTTGTAAGACAATTGATTTAATCAAAGAAAACAAGAACAAGGCTAATGAACAAGAACAAAGAATAAAGAATAAAGAACAAAGAACAAAATGAAATTGAAAAGAATAAGAAAACATAAGAAATAAGAATTAAAGAATGCAATTGATAAAGGATAAAACCTGATCACGAGCCAAAGCTCTGATACCAAATGATACGAAACCTCCAAGAATAAGCTTAAGAACCCCTTTATGTATTTGAACCCTTAAAGCATTAACTTGAAAACCTCAATATTCAATTCAACAACAACCCCTAAGAAAGGCTAGAAATCAAATTACGTAGATGATCAAAGAATTAGAGTAAAGAAAACTTGTTTCAGAATTCCAATTTCGAAACACTCCACAAGAAGATGATCAATCTACTTGAATGTCCCTTAAAACATGTATTCAACTCAAGAACACAAAGATAAAAGCAAACTGCTTTAAGGTTTCTTAAAACTTCAATTCTGAATCAAAAACAATTCGGCTAAGGCTTATATATAGCCTTTACAAGGTTTTCCTTTTTGAATAAGGAAAACTAAGAAAACCCTAAATAAAATTGGAAATCAACTAAAACTAATAGGCTTTTAAAAAGAAAATTTGTCCAGCCCCTTCTTTGATATAATTAAACCCAAATAACAATGCTTAAATAGCTCTCCCATGCATATTTAGCTAGCCCATAACAAATGTGGCCTTATACTTAATTAAACCCATTAGTAACTTGGACTTGAATTAAGTTGTATTGAATATGATCTGTATTTGTTTTAAAACTTTGATGTCCTTGTAAACCTTCACTAGCTAAATTCACTAAGCCTTATAGATGTTGGATTAAGGCTTGTTGAAGCTTCTTAGATTGAGACCTTGTTATAGGTTCTTGAGGCATGCTAATTGGACTAGAAACTTCTTGAACTTAATCATTGCCTTCTTGATCATGCTCATTTTCATGGTATGTAGGCTGCTCTATAACATTTTTTTTCCAAACTTTACGGTTCAAAAGAAAATTAAAACAAGTAAAATGCTTATTGGATGCAAAGTCAGTCATGTTAATAAAAATTTATCAGAAAAGTAACCATAATAGGATTATGTGTTCTCTCAGCATCAAAGAATCAGCAGTGCCACTAACACCAACACTTTAGCAAGAAAATTGCAATAGAAAAGCAATTGAACAGCTCATTCAACAATACATGTTGATTAAGCTTGGCAACAAAATTATGTGCAAATATATGATCAACCACCTAGTAAAATTGAAATATCCCTGAGCAATTCAAAACAATGTTCACATCAAAATGGTCAATCAACATACAATTGTAATTAACTACAAAATCTAACAACATTGTTAATCTGAGCATCACTAAACTCGAAATGAAAAAATGAGACACACTCTACTAGTAACACCTCAGGAATTATTGTAGAAGCAACAACATCAGGCAAATTCAAATAGCAAGCCCAATTGACAAAAGAATGGCCTAACAACATGCATACAAGATTTGTACAAGTTCAAGCTTTGGCAGTAAGGAATTCTTTTATTGTTATAATTCTTGGCGTAGTTGAATTTGGATTTCCAATAATTTTGTTCTTATACAGGACAACAAGAATTAGTCTTTCTTTGTGGAAGAAGCAACAATTGTTGTTAAATAATTTAGTCCAAATAGTAAAAAGTATTCTCAAGAGGAATAGTCTTTTGACTATTCCTCTGGAATTCTAACAACACTAACTATAACAAAATTGAACTGATAAATTGTCTCATTCCTTTAAGAGAAAAAATCATGTGCAAAGAAAATTAAACTATGCACAGGCATTACAAACAAGCCTTGCCTTTGTATAGTTCTTAGGTACCCCTCCATGATGTGCCCAAAAAGGAAACAAAATGAAAATAGGCAGTTTAGCAATCCTCATGAGTCCATTATAAAACTAAAAGTAAATATTTCTAAAATCAAATATCATGAATATATAAGCTAACCCCAGTGCAGCTGCAATTTGCAGCCCGAGAAATTGCACAAAAGCTCTAGAATAAATAAAATAAGCATAATCAGCAAACCACAAAGAGGTTCTACTAAGGGAAAGAAGCCATTACACAGTTGAAAATAAAGATTGGGGATAATATGAGGGAAATGGACGCTGACATACTACCATAAACTACAGTTAACTAGAAATAGTACCGACCTAACCTGTAGCTTATGGTTATCACCAACCATGAGTGGTCGCTAGTTTACCCCCAAAAAGAACACACACTCACAACAATTAGCAATACAAACTCACTTTGTTACTGTAATCACATGAACTCTCTCACAATGTTCAATTCTTACAACCTAAAGAAGAATAAGAAAAATATATCAAGAGCATACAAGAGATGTTTCAACATCAATACAAAATATGTTACTACATTTCTACTCAACTAGAGAAAAATCTCTAGTATAGCATTTAAAATATCATATAAATATGGAGCATGGGACTAAAATCAACGAGGCCAATATGAGATCAAAACAATCAATAATAGTAAAAACTAATGATTTTGTTATTACCTTGCCAATGGCTCCAAGAACTATAGTAGCATTAGAGCAACCATAGAAAGTGGCATACGTTAAGGGTGCTAAAATGTAAATGACAGAATCATGGCAATTCAAAACTTGCAACCATTGCATACTGTTAAAGTAGCAGGAAAGAAAAATAGCATAGAAACACCTTTATGATAAGAGAGAAAACAAAAAAAGTAGTTCAAATGATCCTTGACATAGTTAACTCGCCTTTTCCTTTTGAACAAATAGATAAATGGTTCATGAACATCAAAGATTTAACCTTTTCAAACAGTCTATAACTCACTATAAGCTCAGGAAAAAAGAGAAGATGTGCATGGAAAAAATATCCAGTAACAAGGAAAAGGAGAGAATAAAATGTTAATAAAAGCAATAAAAAATGAGAGTTGATATTCCCTTCAAATAAGAGTTGGTATCTCCTGACTTGACTATCTGGCCATATACCTTCATCTCAAATTTCTTAGGTTAGTTGTTACTACCACATCCTTCAAAGTGAATCTAGAATTTGATCTATATTTGAGTGTAAGATCTGAAATGTCTCCAAACCCCATAATTAACCGACCAATAATTTTCCAATAGACTTCATGATTCTATGTCGATCAGTTTGTATAAATTCTTAAGCTATCTTATCTTTATCGGCACAAATCAATCTTTCTGTATCATACAATAGCCAACTTCATTAAATGATGTCTTTAATTCAACAATTATCAAGAAGCTAATTCCTCTAGTCTTTTCTTTTGGCAGAAAGATTTAAATACATCATATAATCTTCATTCAAAAACTAAGAAGTGAATATTTTCAGCATCAAGCAAGTCAAAGTTATCATTCCAGCAACCAGTACCTGGAATCACACTTACAGGATGACACTATTACAACTAGCCCATTGATGACTCTACCAGTATCAACCAGAGCTATCCTAAAATAAACTATGACCATTGAATAATTTGGTGGCGTTAACCATGTGTATTCCTAAATGAACTCGACATCATTGTAAATATGCAGCATAGAGTCATATACTCCAGCTTTCATATCATCCTTGGCTAAGGAGAAAAACACACAGCTTACTTTTTCTGCATGTATAGCTACCAAATTCTAATATGTTTAATTCTTCTCTTCTTTAGCATGACACACCTTAACACTCTGGAAATTGACTCAAGAATAAAATTGAGACTGAAATATGAGTTATTAAGAGAACATAGCAAGACATCATCTAATGTGATGAACAAGGGAGCCCTCATTACATAAAATTTCTTCTTGCACTCTCATGAAGGAATCCACCAATTATGAACCCATCCTCACAATCTAAATTAAAGTGACTCCTTCCGGATGACATAGCTGATGAAAAATTTGGGAGTTGAGTTACAATATAAATCAAAAATCATAAACATTGTAGTGCCTTTAAATATCAAAGACTACTATTTCAGAGAAGTCACATATTATTAAGTGAGGCTAAGGGTTTTGAATGCTCTCAAAACAGTGTCTTACATTCACTTGATTTTAAACATGTGCTAAAGGAGTTGGACACAATTATTCTAATGATAAATCAAAATTAACCTAGCATGGTGTTGTGAGCCAATCACATAATGATTGATTGCCTATCTCATAGCACAAAGGTCAATCAAATCAAATCTACATGTCCTCATCCCCATTTCTCCCGTTCCCTTTATAATGAATATAGTCCATCCTAGATATGCTACAAGTGAACTGATGAATAATTTGAAAAAACATAAAGAATGATAAGACAGTGCCTTCGTGCTTGACTCAAGATACAAAAACAAAGCCCTACAAATCCTTGAGACATGTAACCCTGTCATGATAGTATAGAGATGGAACCACATGACTCATTAGTATCAAATCCTATACTAAGTCTAAACATTTTCAAATGACCTAATCACTTGCAAGTTCTTTGTAAAATCAGTAATAAAGTCTATTTTCCATATTTAAAAATATATAAAGAAGCGTGTTATGATCATAATCTGCACCTAAAATTGGAATTTCTAGTACACCCCTTGGTGAAGGGTTGTAAAGGGTATTATTATTATTACTATTAATGTCTCTAATTTTAGCTTCTTTTTGCGTTTCTATTTTTGGGATTTCATGGGTTTCTTCTTCTGTCACTTGAAACACAATAAAAACAAAATAAAGATTATTTATTTCAGCTACACACCATGACTTATTATTTGGTCGCTAAGAAAAAAAATAGGGGAATTGTCTTTCTTTACCCACTAAAGAACAAGCTAAATGATTTCAGCTTTCTTTCACCTTATTTTTTTCATTTTCCATGCAACCAAATAAGCTAGCCAAGAACAAAAAAACAAATAGAGCTCAATCAATTTACCTTCAATAGCCATTCAGCAATGAAGAAGAAGAAAAAGAAAAAACAGAAAATAAGTTTCTGGGAATTTGGATTCTTAAAATACAATAAAAGATAAAAAAAGGTTTCTTTCAAAAAAAAAGAAAATGAAATCACAAATACCTAGAAAGAAGAAATCAAAGAGAATCCAAGTTCCTACATAGTTTGAAGCGAAGAGAAAAGAAAAAAAGAGAGTATAACCAAGAAAAATAATCAAAGAAAGGGAGAGACATAGCAATATGAGGTAGCAATATTATTAATCTAAACAAACCAATGCAGATCTTTTTCTAATAAGGCATTGATTTAATACTATACTTATTGCTTTCTAATAGGGCATTGATTTAATACTATACTTAATGCTTTCTCATTGGCACCATCAAACAAAATATAAAACCCTTTCTCTCCTTCCAAGCACTCACCCCTATTCCTTCCCCAGATTATATATAATATAAAAGGGAAGAATTTCGGTTTTATTGGTAGAAAAAGAAATATAGATATATACCTTTGAAAGTGCATTTTAGCAGCCACAGGAAGGTAGCTAAGCCCAGCTTGCTGAATGCACAATTGCTCTATATCGTTATGTAACTCATCCCATTCTATGAAACATAATAATATAGTTATATAGTGTATCCAAAATGCCTAGGTGATCCAGTATAAGAAAACATCAACTGAGAGTGAATAAACATGAAGGCTAATTGTTGATAACCAAAATGGGATACTAGAAAAATAGAATAGAAATTTAAGAGATAAGTTATTCAGTCCAATAAATCATCAAATTGTAAGGAATGAATTGCAATAAATATCGAGCATAATACTTACTACAACCTATTATACAGATTTTTTATTCAACATAAACTCTATTTATTTAGTATGTTAAAAACTAATCAAGTTAATATCATATCCTCACTAGATGCAGTTAATTTGACAACCAAAAAGCAACGTGTCATGACCTCATACGAATTAGATAGAATTATAAAATAATGAAAAAAGAAACATTACCACGCTCCAGTTGTGAAATGTGAGCCATCAAAGGCTCATTCTTTAGATCCATGTCTGAGAAAAAGAGAGACTCTGAGTTAAAATGATTTTACAAATGGGCTAGCAATTTGACTAAATACAAAACAATCCAAAGAATTAAAAAAAAATAGCACCAGCATAAACATTATTTATAGAATCTATATAAAACATAAAACCAATTAAAAAGGTGAAACACACATAAGTTAAACAAAAGGGTACCAAAGCATCAAGAAAAGCATTAGAATTACTGAATTTGCAACTTCAATTAAGTGAAAAAGGAGCTCCAAATCAAGCTTAAAAACTTAATTACTATAGTATTAAAGCATAAATACCAATAAATCAAAACTCTAACTAAATAGCCTGAGCATCTAACACAGTAAACATAAGTAAATAGAGCAATCATACAAGATCTGATTAGAGAAGAGAGTGTTGCGTTCACTATCAACTTAATCTAAGAATCAAAATAGATAAAGGGAATCTAAAAAGGATTTATTTACCTGAAAGAAAATATCAAAGACAGTGTCGATTGAGAGGAAATGGGTATGGTCTTCATATGAAGCTTCATGAGTTGATACTATTATCAAACCAAAATATTAAAGATCCACCAAAACCATATAAATGAGATACAACCCACACTAAAATCCAACTTATTTATGATATAGATCACAAAAAGATTAGTATTTAGGCACCCAAAAAACTAGAAAAAAACAAAGAAGGAAGATAATGAACAGTGACAAGGTGAGAGCTCGGCTTTGGTTGTGTTGTTGAAATACTTCTACAATTTTGGGTGATAAAAAAATATAATATTTAGGGCTTTATTTGGGGGGGAGGGGGGAAAGATTAGTGCCTTTTTTTTTTTACTCAGTAATGGTATATACTAATAATTACAAAATTAAATCACTCCAATTAAATATAGCCTTTTTGAAGAGTTTTAGTGAGAGTATTTTATATTCCTCACTAAAACTATAGAAATTAAGCCTTTAGTGATGGGATTTGTATCCTCTCACTAAATTTTTATCACAAAAAAACAACATTCTAGTAATAAAGCAACTTGAGATGCTCCTAAAAAGGTACGAAGTTCGTCATAGGATAACAACACTATACCATCTTCAAACAAATGGCCAAGCTGAAATCACCAATAGAGCTTTGAAGCAAATTTTTGAGAAAATAGTAGGAAATTTAAGGAAAGATTGGTTAACAAAACTTGGTGATGCTCTATAGGCTTACCGGACAGATTTCAAAACACCAATAGGTATGACTCTATATCGTTTGGTGTACGGTAAGGCATGCCACTTACCAGTTGAGCTTGAGCATAGGGCATATTAGGCAACCAACGCATTGAATTTTGATATGAATACAGTTGGAAAGAAAAGAATTTTGTAATTTCATGAACTTGAGGAACTTCATCATTCAGTTTACGAAAATGCCAAAATATACAAAGAACGGACTAAACGTTGGCATGATAAGAAGATTGATCTCAAATCTTTTAGAAAAGTTGACTTAGTCATGTTATTCAACTCTAGATTATAATTATTCCCTGGAAATTTCAAGTCCAAATGGAGTAGACCCTTTAAAGTCATACATGTATTTGATTATGAGGCCCTTACATTAGAAAATGCAAGAGGAGAGCAATTCAAGGTCAATGGCCAAAGATGCAAGCCATATCAAGATGGAATGCCAATGAAGTCAAGCTCTTGACTATAAATTTAGCATGCCTATAGTTTAGATTTTAAATTCTTGTTTTATATTTATTGTTAGGGTGTTATTATCTTAATATTATTATTTCATGTTCTATTTTATGTTTTTTTGTTATTCTATTTTCATGTTATTAAATGTTTATTGAGATCATGATCATAAGGCAAAGAGTTTTTGAGCTAATGCAGTATTTGGCAAGTCATTGGATATAGGGACAAATCCATGTTTATAATTTACGCGATCGCTCGATCAATTTCCCAGGAGATTTTTGCGATAGCTAATTACAAGCCTTTTTGGAGTTCTACCATCTATTGCGATTGCATTCTACTTACGATCATATTATCACCATCTCTAGATTTTCAATACCTTTGGTTGCGATCGTGTTTTATCCGCAATCGCTGCATCCGCCAGATCCAGTATTCAATTACGAGCGCATCAACTTTGTGATCGCAAGTTTCTCAAGTACTTTTCCCAAAAGCTTTTTGTGAGCACACAGAAAAATGCGATCGAGATTCTTTAGCCCCCAAATACATTTGTCACAACTGCATCATGTACGTGATCATGAAGTCATACCAGATCAAGAGGCGGCATTAAGTCTACCACTTTCCAAATTCAAAAATTGCCCTTATTCTATCTCTATTAACCATTCCCCATTCTTTCTTCACCAAAATCTAGTCATCTCTCCTCCCTTTTCCCCACTATCTTCTCTTGATTCAATCCCTAATTGCCATTTTCATCATGCCTCCTCCTGCTAGAGCTTCTCGAAGTCAAAAAGGGAAATCACCAATGAGAGAAGACATGTAATCCGAAGTGGAGCTCTCACCATCACCATCGCCATCTCTGTTACACCAACCACCACTCAACATTAATTACTCTGGTCAATATAATGCTCCATTCCCTATCTGTAATCATGATGAGGGTCCAAGGTACATATATCTGGCTTCTCGAAAAATGGTTACATACAAGTACTTTGATGTTCCATTATTGTAATAACTAGGTCTTTGGGACACTCTAGAATCGTTGTGCACTAAGTTGGGTTGGGGAAAATTTATCACATTACACCATGACACATATAAAGAGCTCACACTCGAGTTCTTCACTACTCTGTAGCTTTTTGAGTCAAGTGACAATGCTCTTTCATTTTGTTTCTTTAGGAAACCATATGAAATCAATTATGACATTATAATGGAAATTTTTGGTTTTTCAAAAAATAGACTAACAGTGGGTCATTTTGATCCTGCTCAGTTTTAGAGATTCCTTTATGGATCAACTCATTATCCGAGAAGTGGTGCCCTTCCAAACAACATGATTAGAGATTATTGCTACTTGATTCTGCACCGATTTATGAGTTCTACAATTTTTGGGAAAAACGAGACTAGTAGAGTCTCAAAACAACAGTTACTTCTATTATGGGGATTGTACCATAAAACCCCTATCAACACAATTCATTTTATTTTTCAACAGCTGCTGCATGTGAGCATAAGCTCTAAAGTTAAGATTTCCATAGGACACATAGTCACAGCACCTGCACTACACTTTTGCTCTTTTGATCCTACAACCACTCTCATGACTATAATTCCTTCTGGTTCTATTAACCATGATTTCCTTTTTCGTACTGAGGTAATCACTAAGGATTTGGAGCTTCGCCACCAACAGACTCAATCTTGATTAAAGGCAAGCCGATATGAGGGACCAGCTGATGCATTCACTCCCATTCTAGAAGAGTTGTTTTAGGATGTTCCAAAGGACCTGATGGAACAAGACACCTCGCAATAACCTAATGCATATGGCTGAGGATTGATCATGCCAAAATTAGAACAAATGGAGAGACCAAAACTCCAAGTTTGAATAGCTTAAAAGAGAAATTAGATTTGTGAGAAACAGGCTTAACAACTTCATGATAACCACGGGATATGGGATTCCCACACCTTCATCATCACCTCCAGCATCTCCTCCACAATGGGAGTAACTCTTTTCCTTAACTATTTTAAATTTTTAGTTTTAAGTTTATTTTTATTTTTCTTTTGCATATTTCATGTTTATATTTTTGCTTGACCCAAATTTTTAAAATTTTGATACTCAATGCTTGAATTTTTTTTTTTTTTGCAAAATTATCTCAAAGATGAATTTTGTGTATGTTTGTTTGTTTTGCAATGCCTATGTGTTTTAATCTCCTATTAATGATTAGTTTGGCATCATTTAAACTTAGTTAACACTTTGAGTTAAGATTTTTTTGAGCTTTAATCAATCTAATGCGTGTTGTTGCTTGCTTGATAATGATTGTGAATAATTGTATTGGGATTTAGTATTTTAAATGAACTAAACTCCTCTTTAGGGTCGTTTTTGGTTGTCTGCAAAAGGAATCGTAAAAATACTCTTTTCCCTTTCTAAAAAAAGAGAAATGAAAATGAATAAAAAGTGCTTAGGAACTTGAATTCCATCTACTCCAATGCTCTTTTACAAGAGTATGAGTATTCAAAGAACACTCTCAAGGTATTCACATTGAGTAGTTCGGGAAAGACGTTGATTTCCTATATATACTAAACTACTGAGGGAGGGAAGAAAAAGCATAAAAAGAAAATTAAAAGGTTAAGAGTTGATTTTCATATGCCAAATTAAGAATGACCTTAAATTAGAGTCTTTTTCATTCATGCATACTTTTCCCAGGACTTTAATTCATTTTTCTGTGATTGTAAGTGACAATATGCTCTTCACTTGGTAATTTTAATTCTCAACTTGATTTATTGACCTTGTTTTTGAGTTGCATAAGCTGGCTATTAGGAGGAGATTAACATGTAAGCTTGATGAAATTATAATATACACCTTGTTCATTTTTTTGATAATTTATGTTCTTGAGTTTGCTTGAGGACAAGCAAGGATTCAAGTGTGGGGGTATTTACTGAAGTCAAATTATGTACCGTTTTAGGGGTTCATTTTGCATAAATTTGTATATTTTGAATAGCATTTGGTATAGGAAATCATGTAGAAATATATATATATTTTTATATTTTCTTTGTTTTTGTTATGGAAAATGAGAATGGAGGTGAATTGGTGGAGTTTAGAGCCAAAAGAGAAAAAAAAAAAAGGAGCAGAGTGGTGCAGAGCTATCGTCTAGCGCAATTGCGGCTGGATGCACGAGCGTGGATAAGTCAAAATGCCAGCCCCTAAGTAACTTCAAGCCTTTCACGAGCGCGGACTTCACGCGAGCACAGTTTCCTTAGGCCAGCCTTTTTTATCGCAAGCGCGGTTGTAAGCACCCAATTTCGGGATGACTAGAGCATGGATGCGACAGAGGACTCCGATGATGAAAACTCGTAGCAAATGAGTCTCTAATATTTGAGTTTCGGATTCTAAGGCTTGATTACATTTTTTTGGACTAAATTGAAAGTT
>CATIWM010447719.1:0-12587 GCA_949671775.1 Mallotus repandus
CATATATATATATATAAAATAAATGAATAAATAAACAAATAAATAAAATTTAAAAATAGAACCTAAAAAGAATTTAAAATTTAGTTCAAAACCAATAAATTAGATCCAATAAATCTAATTTCATAGTTGATTTTCATCATTGGGTCTTCTATCGCATCCACACTATACTATCCCGAAATTGAACTAAATGAAGGTTTAGTTGATAGAAGCTCTAAGGAATAACCAATTGCAAATAAATCAAGTTTCCAAAATTCAAAAAAAAAGTTTCTAAAAACCTCAAATGCGTTGCTCAAAGCAAGAAGCACAAGGAGAAAGTGCATGGGATGATGAGAGTACTTTAAGTGAAGACGATGAAGCCACTTTTGAGTTGTGCCATGATAAACAAGAAGAGATGATCACCGAAGAAATTGAAGAAGTCTCCAAAAGTAAGAATGAGTTTATAAACATCAAGGATGATGAGGTACAAAGTTATTCAACTCAATTTCAAGATGAGTTTGATGAGAAAACTATAACAATTCTTGAAGCTACATGGGATGAAGATGAAGATGAAGATGAACTATCAATAAGTAACAATGCATATGTTCCATGGCCTATTATGGTGGTATACGAGGAATCCATTAAAGGTGTTGGACTGTCTGAGAGCCCACATGAGAAGTCTTACATTCTGCAAGGATTTCTTTTGTTTAAGATTATTTTTAATTATTTTTTCATTTTTGTTAATTTTTATTAATTTTATTTTATAGGTCATCCAACATTTGGAGCGCGCACAAAAGGAAAAATAAGGTTCCTAGGGAAGTCCTCACTTTTTTTTTCTAATTTTAATATTTTTTGTCATTGAGGACAATGACAATGATAAGTGTTGGAGGGGTAGCTTGATCTTTATGTTAGTTTCTTTTGTTGCATTTGTGTGTTTGCATTATTTTCATTTTTTTATTAGAATTTTAGGAGTAGGTTTTCTTTTGCATGTTGGCATTTACATATTAAAATTTTTGCAATCCATCCTTATGATGAGTATAGTACATTGAATGGGATTTTCTTGTAAATGTTTCATAATCTTTTATTAAAGCTTAATTTGTGACTTTTAAGTTGTGTTAAAAATTTGTGGTTAAGGATTTTTGAAAATTTAATTAACTTAATGCTTTCTTCCTTTTAAGTGAGTGACTTTTGTGAGTTGATAGTTAAGAAAAATACTTGTGAGTGATACTCAATTTTTTATTCTTAGTTGATCTTTGAGCCTAGCATATGAGATGGTAGTTTCATTAAGAAAATATATTCTCTTTTATGCATTCTAAAGCTACTCCAATGCTCTTAATAAAGTAAGAGTATCCAAAGGACCCACTTGATGATATCCACGCTTAGTGGGGCGGGAACGGTGGAGGATTACTAAAAGTTGGAAGGTTGGTAAGAGAGAAATGAAATAAAATAAAAAAAATAAAAAAATGTGGGAGATGTAGCGTAAAACGCACTTGCTCAGAAAAAAAATAATTTGTGTGACTATCTTTTATGTGTTAGAAAATAGAGATTGTGAAGAGTTAAGTGGATAATATCACTTTCTTTTGTTTTTATTGATTGTCAACTTATAAATTTTCTAGAATTCAACGGTTAAGTTTGCTCTTCACTTGGTAAAGCATATGTCTTTGACCTTGAGTTATTAATTTAATTTTGAGTTATAAGTTTTGTATTAACTAAATATTTTGGAGGATGGACAAGTAAAAGTTTGTCATTGTGCTAAATTTGTTGTGATGATAGGTATTCTCGTGTGTTTGCTTAAGGACAAGCAAAAGTCTAAATATATATGGGGGAGTTGATAAGTTCATATTTTATCCATAAATAAAGTTAATATTTCATTAGTTTTACTTTATATAGTGCAATCATTTAGTAAATTATAGTTAAAATATGTTAGTTTAGGATTATAAGTTAATATGTTGCATTACATGTATATTAGGCCATAATTCATAGTAATTTGCTTAGGTTTTCATAATGCATATAAAGTTAAGGTTACTTAAATTTTTTATTTAGTATGAGAATAAGTTCTATGTGGATTTTAGATGCAATTTAATGTGTTTTTCCATGTCTTTTGAGGTTGAAAGCTTGGAGTTCGAATGGAATGCAATATGGTGTGACTCAGAGCTTAATTTAGCAGAGAAAAATGTCCAAGAGAGTGTAACAACCATTACTTGTTATTGCATGGCTGTTACGGAGTGCCTGCAGTAAAGGATTTTCGGCAGAAAGAGTGTAATGATCGTTACATGTTATTGCATGGCCGTTACGCATCTCTTGCATGATTTTGAATTGAAGCATGTATGAGTGTTTTGGGCATAATGTTTCATACAAAAATCAAATTTAAGTGATTCAAAGTTTCTGAAAATCTAAGAGAAAATGCTACAACTTTGATGAAGACTTAAAGAGTTAATTCGTTCATATTAAGGGGTTAAATTTTCGTGAAATTTATCCTACTTGCACAGAGTGGGAAAACTATCCTAATTTAATTAGGATTGGACTTTTGAAGACCTAAATTTATTCCAATTCAAGCAAGGAAGTAGGTTAAACTTTAATCTTTACATGCTTAATTGAACTCAAGAGAGTCTTTAAGTATTTTAGAATAATTACCTTTAACTGTGATCAAGGTGTTTCATAATTATGTGTTCATGATATGATTGGAATGGTGAAAGGCTCTATGTTTTTATCATTTGATTTTCTTTTAATTTTAATTTTTTAGATTTATATTTTATTCTCTAAATTGCTTTATTTGATTTACTAGCTAAGAACATAGGTAGAAATATTACTATTCAATATTCAATCCTCATGGGAACGATATCTTTTATACTACAATTCATGATCTATGCACTTGTGGGTTTTAAGCACAATAACTAGTCACGAGGATATCTGAAAGATGGCCATTTTGTTCTTTTACTTCTCCTTAAAAGAGGTGGTGTTCCTCTTCTTTGTGGAACCAGAGAAGCCACAGGTGTTGGTGCTGGAAAATAATCATTATCAACATCATCATTCTCATCTTCAAAACTAACTTCTGTGGGAGCATTATCTTCATTAGGTAGATCAACCTGGTCTTTATCTCCAACTTCTTTTGGCACCGATGTTGGAGGAATTAATTCCAAATCTAATGAGTCACCATTGGAATTAGGAATATCCTTCTCCATCTTGTCAATATCTTTAATGGTCTCATGCTTAATAAATACAACATCATGGCTCTTGGCAAGTCTCTTTTTAATAGGATCATAAAATTTATAGCCAAATTGATCTTGACCATAGCAAAAAAAAAATACACTGTCTTGTCTTGGCATCAAGTTTGGACCTCTCATCCTTGGGGATATGAACAAATGCTTTATAACAAAATACGCACAAATGATCATAGGAAACATCTTTTCCTTACCATACTCTATCTGGAACGTCCATCTTAAGAGGGGTACAGGGTGAAAGATTCAACACATCTGCAACCGCAACTATAACTTCACCCCAAAAAGTCTTAGGAAACTTTGCATGTGAGAGTATACATTTGACTCTCTCCATCAAAGTTCTGTTCATTATCTATGCTAATCCATTCAATTGCGATGTCTTTAGAGGTGTCATCTAATGTCGGATACCGTACTTTTTGTAGTAAGCATGAAAAGGTCTACTGTATTCTCCACCATTGTCCACCCGAATACACTTCAACTTTTTTCAGTCTATCTCTCAACTAAAGCATGGAATTCTTTGAAGACATCTAGCACCTGATCCTTTATCTTCAGAAGATTTACCCATGCCTTTCTTGAATGATCATCAATGAAAGTGGTAGAATACTGAGCACCACCAAGTGACTTTGGCATTGGTCCACACAAATCCAAATGAATCAGATCTAACACATTCTTCATTCTGGAAGGTGGGGAATTTTTAAAAGTAACTCTATTTTTCTTTCTTGCTAGATAGTCAACATATTTCTCTAAATGTACTTCTTTCATTCCAGGTAGTACCTTCTTTCTTACTAGACTTGTCATTCCTTTTTCACTTATATGGTCGAGTCTCTTATGCCATAATTCAATTGTATTGTCTTTTTCCACTGCATTTACTATGTCAGTGGAGAGCTTTGCCTGTATAACCTACAGAGTTATATGTTTCTCAACTTTAACTACCAATAAGAAGCCTGCTGTAAGTTTCCATTTGTCATAAATGAAGGAGCTGTAATATCCTTCATTTACAAGTTTATGAATAAAGATCAAATTTAGATGCATATCTAGAATATGTTTGACATCCTTCAGAACTAATCTGGTTCCATTCTCTGTTTCTAAGCAAATATCTCCTCTGCTAATAACTTTTGTCAGGCCTTCATTTCTCATTCTAACAACACTAGAATCTCTAGTTGTGTATAATGAGAAGAATTCTCTATACGATGTAGCATGAATGGTAGCACCACTATCGAGTACCTAACTGGACTCCTAAGATGTAAGATTAACAATATCTTCATAATAAATAGTATTGAACTCGTCTATGATATTAGTCTTCTCATCATCATTGTTGTCGTCTTTCTTTACAGCTTTGCCTTGGTTCTCCTATTCCTTCTTGAACTTTTGGCAGAAGTTTTTGATGTGGCCCTTCTTCTTACACTGAAGGTATTCAACATTGGCGTATTTGTTTGACTTCCCTCTGCTCTTGCCTCTAGGGTTCTGATCCATAGATTGTCTCCTCCCTCTGGACTCTACAACCATAACATCTGATTATGATTGGGAAGATAAGGCATATGATCTTCTTCTCATTTCTTCATTCAGAATACTACTTTTGATAATCTCCATGTTGACTATACCATTAGGGGCAATGCTGTTGATGGAGATCTTCAAGGTCTCCCATAACTATGGCAAAGAGGCTAGCACTAATAGAGCAAATACTTCATCATGCAGTTTTACTCCCATTATTGATAGCTGGTCCTGGATTCCTTCCATCTCATTTAAGTGGTCTAGCAAGGAAGTCCCTTCTTTATATTTTACTTGCACCAACTTGGTCAAGTAAAATAATTTATTAGTTCCCATCTTTGAAGAATATAATATCTCCAGCTTATTTTAGAGAGACCGATCATGAGTCTCATTGCAGATGTGATTGTACACATTCTCTTCGACAAATTGTCTAATAAACTACACACCTACTCATGGTCAAACTCCCATTCTTCATCGGTTTAACCTTTAGGTTTATCTATGGTAAACACCGGCAAATGCATCTTCGTCACAACTAGAAGATCTTTCACCTTTTTACTCTAGATGTGATGACTTGAGCCATTTAGGTAGATCGTTCTGCTAATTTTTGCCTCCATTGCGGGTACTTACAATTGACAATAAAATCTTTTATGATGTGGAAGATGAGTTAATATTGCAACCACAGAGCATACTAAGAATTTTACTGAGTAATAAAATCTTTTTTGATTTGGAAGATCAGTCAATGTTGCAACCACAGAGCATACTAAGAATTTTATTAGGACCGGCTCTGATACCAGTTATTGGGCACAACAGATAAATTAAAAATAAATTAGCAGAGTAAAATAATGACACCGCAATTTAATATGGTTCACCCTTTGATTTGGGCTACGTCCACGGGACAAACTCCAAATAATATTTCTTCCACTAATAAAATTAATGGGCACAAAGTGAAAGACAATACAAAAAATTGAGATAAGCCCAAAATGGTAACACACAAGTGTTTCCCAAACTCACTATTTTGTAACTCCCCTTTTAGAAAAATTTTCCAAATATTTTTGTAAAATAATTTCACTCTCACTCACTCTACTCATCAAAGCAAATTGCTTTGGTTCTCACAAGCTCACTTCACTTTCTTGCTTGTGGCTTTCTTCACTCTTGCTTCTCTTTGGTGTGTCTAACCAAGGTAAGAGCATTGCCTATTTATAGGCACAATTGCTCAACTTCATGTGGCAAAAAATGAAGCTCCCTTAAGTGGTCTTCTTGATGACTACATCAAATACCACAATTTGTGGCTGTTTTTTTTAAATAATTAGTGGTGAGGCCCTCCATGTTGGTGGGTCCTCCTACTAAAGCTTTTTCTTAGGATTCAGGTGTAACTAGATGTAATTTTAAATTTGTTATTTGTCATGTCAAGTGTATTTTTATTTGTGGCCATGTGAATGAGCATGTTTATAACTTAAAAAAAGAAATTTTTTTAGCATTTCTTTTCACTAAGAAAGTTTCCACTATTTTCTTTGTTTATTTATTATTACTATTTTTTTTTCTTTCAACAGAGATTATAAGCATTGTCCACTTTTGAAGGTTATAGCGGTTATGGAGCAGAACAAGGTGAAAAAAATACATAGGAATCTTGATAATTGTCAATTTTATAGAAATTTAGATGTTTGACAATTATGACATTTGTTTTTCCAGCCATATCAATGTCCTTTTTGCATAGGAGATGTTAGAAATTGCCAGAACAACTTATAGTGGGTTAAGTAATTGGTAGTTTAGCATATGATACTTGGACAGCAAAATAATTTCTTATTAAAATTGTTATTGTCTTTATGGTTGTAAAACAAAAATCTGTGGTTATGGTTATTCTTATGATTATGATTGTAGATGAAGAATAATGAGTTATTGAATTATGCAGCCTTTTGAGAGCTGCAATTGGTTCGACATTCTATGGAGACCTTAGCATTAAGGAAGATGATATATTTGTCTTTGATTGTGAAAAATATGACATATCCTGACTTCAAGTTAATTTTTTTTTAATTTTTATTGAAAATTCACTTTAGTTATATGATTGGGTCTTGGTTATTCTCATTTTATTCTAAACTTGGTTTACCTTGATTATTTTTGTCACAGGTTCTGTTTAGATCTAATGTTACTATTTTGGTGCAAGATCCATCATATCCAATAATTTATGTATTTATTATGATTATTATTACTTTGTATCTCCATATTTATATCTAGCTTATACTCATAATCACTTGACTTAACCATAAGTCTTTAATGAACAAAAATAGTGCTTCCTGTGCGAGAATTGAAATATGATGTTCTGGTATCTTTCAGGTCTTCTGTGGACAGGTACTCTGAAAGGAGGCTGATTTGACAATGTGTTTAAAATTGCATTTGTTCTTTAATGTTGATGTTTGCACAAAATTTTTATGAGGTTAAATGACTAACTTTTTCATTCAAGTGGTAGACTTCTGCCTTTGAATTGGTTGCCACATGGAGGACCACACTTTTGTTGTTGGTTAGGAGTTCCCTAATGCCAAGGCTTTCTGAAATGCAATTAAAGAGGCTGTAATTACGTAACACTTTGAACCTCATTTTATTAAAAGTAACCTGATTAAATACTTTGCAAAGTGTGCCTTAGAAGGTTGTCCATTGCGTATTGGTACAGTTATGCTTCTTAATGTTCCAACCTTCAAAATAAGAAGCCTTAAAGGGACTCACACTTGTGGGAGAAATGCACAAAATTGTCACCATTAAGCTTTTGTGGATTGGATTTTGAGCTTTATAGAAGAACGACTACGAAATAATATCAATTACAAACCAAAGTTATGTATTACATGACATTCATAAGCAATATGGGATCACCATCCTTTACAAGCAAGTTTGGCGTGCTAAGGAACGAGGACTTGCAACTATTTATGGCTCTTCCGAGGAAGGATATTTCCTACTGCCTACATACTGTGAATAAATAAAAAGAAATAACCCTAGAAGCATTGCAGAGGTGTTCACACTGGTGCGGATAACCGGTTCCAAAGGTGTTTTGTTACTTTCTATGCATCTATATATGGTTTCTTGAATGGATGTGTGCCTATCTTTAGGCTGGGCAGAACCCAACTTAAAAGTAAATACCTTGGTACGTTACTTGTAATATAATAAAGTTGCACACCACATTTTGGTGGTCTATAGTATTGATAAGTGGCATGCTAAAATCCTAGCACGTTTTCTATCTCTCCATTGCTGCCTCCCTTTATTTTCTTCATTTAATTTTCTGTTACATTTTTTTAAGCTCCTTTAGTTTCTTTCCTCTTCTTATTCCTTAACCTACTGCCTCTAGTTATGTTCTTTCTTTTCTTATTTTAAGTGCATTTAGATGAGTGGAGTCATAGTCAAAGAACAAATGAACCCTTTGACTGACATTATTTAATGAAAGCATCTTGTGTTTTAACATCATTATACATTTTTTTAAAAGTTTTCATTCTCTGATAGGTATCAATGAAAGGTGGCAAACCATTATATACACACATGGCTTCTCTTTGTAATAAAATTTTGAATATAAAATTGGATTGAAATAAATGGGGAGCCCACGAATGAGAGAGTTGGGCTTTAGAGACTTAGGCCGAACCATAACCAAAAGACTAGAACTAGTCCTTTGTGTTGTTGGGCTTTCATTATTTATATGCCCTTTTAGTTTCTTTGTATATTTTCAATGTGGGATTCTAACACTCCCCCTCAAGTGCAACTGGGATTTGACAATTGACACTTGAAACCCGTATTTTTTTTGAATTGAAAGGCAACGACAACACCAGACCAGGCTGCTAGGACTGGACATCAAGATGGACAACTGAGAATTTTTAAGAAACCGAGCTAGACCCAGTATTTTTTTTTTAATTGAAAGGCATCGGAAACACTAGATCGGGCCGCTGGGACTAGACATCCAGATGAACAACCAGGAATTTTTAAAAACTGGGCTAGACCCGCTATGATACCATAATAGAATTTTTGAATATAGAATTGGGTTGAAATAAATGGGGAGCCCACGAATGAGAGAGATGGGCTTTAGATACTTAGGCCCAACTATAGCCAAAAGACTAGAACTAGTCCTATAGGCAGTTGGCCTTTTATCATTTATATGCCATTTTAGTTGGTTTGTATATTTTCAATGTGATATTCTAACACTTTGAGTCATTAATCTATTTCAAGGTGTAACAGAGGGTCAAATCGGCATGGTTTAGACTTACTTTCCATTGAGCATTTGCACACATATATATATAGGTGGACATTGAAAGAAATTCAATGGGTTTTGGAGAGATTGATGTAATTAAGTTTCAATTTTCAATTGCATGATACTGTATACATGAGAAGCATTCTTTTATCCCTTGAATGCTTATCTTAGTTTTTTTATATACATTTTGCTTATTTCTTTTAGATATTATATTAGCTACAAATTAATGAAGAATAAAGAGAAACAATGTGCTCATCAAATTCAAGTTGGAGCACAAGATCGAAGGCATGCTCTTTAGAATTTCTCAAGAATGCTAGATAGTCAGGTGTAGAGTTATATGTATGTCTCTTTTCATATCTATATGTCTTTGTACATATCTGAAGTTTATGAGCAAACTTGATAGTTAGAGAAATTTGATGACCTCCAATGACCTATTTTTTTCTTTTTTCTTTCCTTTCCTCCTTTTTTGCTTGTTGTGAGGCATCATGTTGGGCTACACAAAGGCTATAAGCTCTTTTTGTTAATGTCTTTTAAATGTTGTTGGTTGCTTTTATTAAAAGATTGCCAGCAGCAATTTTTTTAAGGTTTTGGTTTTCATTGGCATGCTTGCAAATTTAAATGTTCCATTACTTTTTTGGAATATGTCATTTCGAAAAGAAGTATTCATATCGATTTATAAAATAAACCATTTACGCTATTATATATCTTCTTTATTGTGTTTTCTTATATTATTTAATAACTTTTTGCATGGTTTTCTACTGGTTATCACGTTGTAGTATTCATGGACATTAGCCTAGAGAATGCAGTTGAATTTGATGACTGCTACCACAATCATCAGCCTCCAGTGCCTCTATCAAATTTGATGTACGGGGCCCTTTTTGGTACCGTATTCTGTGACTTTGGCCTCAACCAAAGTTATAATGCTCGATGTTGATAGTGAGGATATAATTAAGTACTAATAGTCTTGATAGGAGTCAAGAGTTAGACTATGATTGGTTGAAATGATTGTCCTGAAATGTAGTATGTTGTGTTAGCTGACCTTAATAATGTATTCGACGAAGTTACTTTATGAAATATGTCTAAGTAATTTTCCCCCAATTTATAATAAATAATTAATTGTCATTAATTCATAAAAATTCATTAAAACAAACTAATAAGCTCATTCGCGTAACGCGCGGACATTTGTCTAGTTTATACATAGTTTTGATAGACAATTGTCATAGCTAGATAGTGGATTCATTGACTTACAATTAAAAATATTTTAACCTTTGGCAAAAATATCTTAATTTAATAAATTTTTATAATTTTAGTATAATGAAAATTAATTAGAAAATTTCAGTGTTGTCATATTAAGAAAATAGCTACCTTAGATGACATGTGTGCATTTTTTTATTGATTTGAATTATTGTACATTATAATAAATTTATAATTTTAATTATTCATTTTAAAAAATAAATTCATCTGTGCGACGCACAGACATTTGTCGAGTTTTTTTTTTATAAATTGAGATTATTTTCGAGATACATTCGTTGCTGATCCAGAATTTTTGTGGTGGTGATTTAGTGGTCCAGAGTGAAAAAAATCCAATCCAAAGCAGTTGGATCGAGACAGCAATTGGGACAAACTCAGTTGTGTTAATTACTGTTGTGGCAGTGCTGAAATTTCCTTTGACAGATGCAATATAAACGTTTCAACAAGATTAGGATCCTCAGACATGTCAGAATTATATATGATGGCCCTCTATGGATAGAGATGACATGTTATTTATGGGAATTATAGTTTGATCTGTTGAACTCTAACTTTGAAATATTTCTCGTAATTAATTTGCATTTTCAGACAAGCAATGTGCTCATGGTTGATTGACTTAATTCAGATGAACAATCTGATTAAATTGACAGTGTCAGGTTTATTAAAGAATAGTGAAGTCTTTACCATGTCTTGGTGGAATTCTCTGCCTGCTATTGTCTTATTTCTTCTTCTCCATATTTGTCTGCAAACCGCACATCTCTTCCCATTCTCAAAGAATATACTAATTAAAAATAAATTTAACACCGAATGAAAATGTCCTGCTTTAATTTTCTATGTGTAAAAATTGACCAGAAAAAGCTAAGTTTTTCCACAACGAGAAAAATGAAATCAGATCATTCTGATTAATTGATTGTAATTCATAAGAACTCGGAGATTATAGGTATTACATCATCATTAATCTCAACTATTTCATTTTTATATTTATAATCAAAATAATTTTGTACTTTTTTCTCAAAGTGAAAGAGTATTAATTTTTATTTTATAACTAATTAAATAAGACCTGAAAGTTTCCACCAAGCTTCTCATTTCTCTTTTGTGCTTTAATAAAGAAAAAAACTAAAATGAAGTCTAAGCAAAGTAAAAGTAATGCGAAGAAGTCAACAAGAAAAAGCCAATTGGAAAAATGCTGTGTTCATGGAGCCTCGTTCCCACTCCGCATAAAAGCTTTTGTAAGGAATGTTGAAAAAATTTGGCTAATTTTTCGTCTTAATTTTTGACATATTTTTAAATTTGAAAGTAATCTTTCTTTCGCTTATACATGGAAGATTAATTCCATATCATATGTATCAACACTATAATAATTTAGAAAAAAAAACCGATAAATATTTTCCAAGTGCAAAATATAAAATGCAGACTCCAAATTTAGACCAAAATTAATTATTCGTTAATTACAGAGTCTGCTCTAGCGGACGACTTGAATTTACTTGAGATCTATAAATGCCTACACATTCATACAGATTTTCTCATCTCACATCTCGAAAGGAAAAAAAAAATTCAGCAATTTTAATTTCTTCAGTTTTAGCCATGGGGTCTTTCATTTGGCTCTTTCAATTTCTCTCCTTTGTGTTGTTTCTATTGCACTTTCAAGCAATTTCTTCTTCACTTGTCTCTTCAAATTCCTCCTCTTCAACACTATTTCTCTACCATCATGGTGAGAGCCTTGCCTTAATCCTTTTCAAAAATTCATTCTCCATTTATGAGCTTGCTTCCGGATATGAAGATGCTTATCCGAAGACAAAGAGCTGGAAAGAAGGTACAGACTATTGCTTGAGGTGGGATGGGGTGATTTGTGACATGGAAACAGGTTACGTAATAGGCCTTAACCTTTCTAGCAGTATGCTTTATGGTACCTTTCCTTCCAATAGCTCTCTTTTCTTTCTTTCTCATCTTCAAACTCTTGATCTCTCCAATAATGATTTCAATAGTTCTCATATATCATCTCAATTTTACCAGTTTTCAAATCTGACACATCTTAATATGAGTTGCTCGATCTTTTCTGGCAAAGTTCCATCACAAATCTCTCTTTTATCCAGTCTGGTTTCACTTGACCTCTCTCGGAATAAAGATCTATCACTCCAAACCACAGTGTTTGGCAACCTTGTTCATAACCTTACCAAGTTGAGAGAACTCAAATTAAGTGAAACCAACATGTCTTTGCTTGCACCTGATTCCTTCATGAGTCTGCCATCTTCTGTTGAATCAAAATAGAGTAAAGACTCTAATTGATCAAGAAGAATAAAAACTTTCTTTAGAATAATCTCACAAAATTACAAAAGAGAAGAACTTTTAAGAAAACTTTCAAATGCTTATAATTAAGCTTTGATTATTGGATGATAAAACTCAAATACAAATAAGGTATTTATAGGTTACAAGAAACA
>CATIWM010447780.1:0-31701 GCA_949671775.1 Mallotus repandus
AAACAAAATAAGTTAAACAAAAAAACTAAAAAAGCGAAAAAAAAAATAATGATAACGGTGCCTTAATGGGTTATATAGCCCAATGAGCAAATCAATGCAAAAAATTAAGAATGGTGGCACAAACTCTGGGCATTAGCATGGTATAAACGTGAAAATTGTTAACAGTGCAAGACATGACTCCGGACATGGCCTCCACATGGCCGTGGCACTAAAAGAAAAAAAAATTTCTTCGCTTGGACAGAATACAGCACGGTTGGAGGCATGACTTTACCACGGTCGTGGCCTCAACTTTCCCTTGTACATAGATCTCAGCACGGTTCATGGTAAAACCGTGTTGCTTAGTTTTTTTTTTTCCAAAATGAATTTCAATACTTTGAATCTCCTATGATAACTTCAAAACCTACAAAAATAAATTCAAATACTAAAATAAAAATATTAGAACTAAAAGAAAATAAAAAATAGCAAAATAAAAAATAAATAAATTATAAATCTAAATAAAATAAATTTGAGTTGCTTCTCAATAGCGCTAATTTTAGGTCATTAGCTTGACCCTTAAATATGTAATATCATGGATGTAATCAAATATGAGGAAGTGTTCTTGGAATTATCTTCCTTTCCTTTCTTTTGCTAGGTTCCCTTATGCCCAAATAATAAAATGCAGACTCCACATGCCAAATCTTTGGTTCTTGAATTACTGGAAGAATATAAGGTTTTCATGTGAGTTCTCAGACAGTCCAACACCTTTCATGGATTCCTCGTATATGATCGTAATAGGCTGTGGAACATATGTATTGTTACTTATAGATAGCTCTTCTTCATCCCATATAGCTTCAAGGATTGTTATAATTTTTCTCATCCAACTCATCTTGAAATTGAGTTGAGTGACTTTGTACCTCATCATCTTTGAAGTCTACAGACTGACTCTTACACTTGTAGACTTCTTCGATTTCCTTGGTGATCATCTCTTCTTGGTCATCATGGCACAACTCAAAAGTGGCTTTATCATCTTGACTCAAAGTGCTCTCACCATCCCTATACTTTTTCCTTGTGCTGGTTGTGTTGAGCAATTTATGGGTGCACACATTTGAAGTTTTTGGAAGCAGGCATGTTGACTTTCTGCAATTTGATCTAACTTCGAATTGATTTTCCTTAAATTCTCCTCATGTTGCCGAAGACTCCCCCCAAATCTTTAATTTGCCGTGGTTTGTGCTTGAATGAATTGCTTCAACTTATTCTCAAGTGTCGTTCTTTGATCTTCTTTGTTTTTTGCATGAAATTTTCAAACACTATCTCAAGATTCAACTTCGGTTCTTATTGATAGCTCTAAGTGTGATCCGTACAACTGCCCCAAGAAAGGTTGTAATAAGGTGATGGAGGTGAATATGAATAATACGGGCAATGTTCCCCATTGTGGTTCTCTCCACACCAATTACAAACCTGAAAATAAGATGGAAGATAATTAAGTTGCATATGTTCTACATTATATACAGGATCACATGCATTATATCTTAAAATCTTATTAGAAAATTCATCATTATCCATGATGAATTATATGCTCGTCTAACAAAAAAAAAGTGTTAATATTAGTAATGCCTTTCCCCAGCAACGACACCAAAAACTTGTTAGTACAACACCGCAAGTGTACAGATCGTGGCAAGTAATAAGATGATGAGTAGAGTATCGTTCCCACGAGGAAAAGGTACTAAGTACTAACTTTCAATTGATTCTCCTTAGCTAGCACAAATCAAATTAAATTGCAAGAATTAAATTAAATAAATTAAAATAAACTATCTACTGTAATTAATCTAATTAAATCATTGGGGATAAACTAGAGATTGGGTTTATTTCACTAGTTAGGACTTGAATTACGGAATTAAATTCAACTATTTCATTGATCACAATCAAGGGTAAACTACTCAGATTACTTAGAGTCTCTTTTGAGATCATCTAAGCATGCCAAAACTAATTATTGCCTATTTTCATGGTCAAGTCAATTAATTAGGACTCATTAAGTTCCTTAGCAATTTATTGATTCTCGAAGGATTCGTCTACTTTCGTGATCGAGGTTCCTAAGTTTTATGAGTTAGAAGCTAGTAAATTACTCAACTTTCGTTGTTAGCAATTTACCCATAGACATGCAAACAATCAGACCCTTAATTGAATACAAGATATTAAGCACATCTTATAAAATTGATTGAAAATCAAATCATTAATAAAAAAAATAAAAATCCCAACAAGTCTAACTAGCTACTCCAAAACCAAACTCTTAAATATAGTTTAGCCAAACATGGCTTTAAAAAGAATTACAAACATAAAATAAATAACAAGAGGATGAAGAAGAAGAATAAATAAAACTCGTTTGAGTGCGCTTCAATCTTCAAATTCTTGTTCGCCTTCTTGAGCTCTTGTTTGTATTTTTTGTGTCTAATCCCCTCCAATAGCTCTCCTTAACCTAGTGTCACACCTCATCTCACGTAGCCCGAGATGGACGTTTAAAATCAACCATTCAGTAAACCATTTAATTTAGTCAATTTATGTTCTATTTGGAATTTCATTTGCTAAAAGAATTAAAAGTAATCTCTTAGTTATGTTTGATACCATTCATGTAGAGTATTTAGGAGATAAAGAAATTTTTGCAATTTAATATGTTTATGTATATAAACTAAAGTGTTAGATAATTTAGTAGTAGAGAAAACTATATATTCTTTTAAAACTAAATTCATATCTAGGTTTGAATATTAAAAAGATAGTGGTAAACATCATTAAGATAGTGTAAAATATGTTTAGAACAGTTATTTTACATATAGTCTAGCCACCATTGTTTAACTTTAAAATACAAACATTTGCAACATATAAGAAACAAAGTTGAACGATAAAAATACAAGGCTTCTTTGACAAGGATGTTGGTCAACCTTACTATCAAACTTCTATCTACACTCACTTAACTTAAGTTACTCTCTAACAAGCCTTGCTATCTGAAAAGTTTAGAAAACAGAGTAAAATGAGTACAAAAATTATTTGGTGAGTAGATATTTCAAGCAGAAAATAATTGGTTAAACCAAACTCAATAAACATCTCAAACAGCATACTAAAGTAATTAAAAATAAATTATAATCCACAAGAAATATCAAGGTCATTATTGCCTTCAAACTTACACAAAACTCAGCTGAATAAAACATATATTTTTTTAATCATTAAAATAATCTTTCGCATTTATTAACCATCTCTACAATAAGCATCACAGTTTGGCCATAACATACAGGCCATCACAAGCATCACTCTTTAGGCACACTTGAAGGCTAACCATTCGACTACATTAGCACGGAATGGCCCTTCTTCCTTCACCGTCCTTCAATCAAGTGCGATGTTATTTATTGTGCAATAACAACCAACACAATCTCAAATATGCATATATCACCCCAGCACATTCATACATCTTATATAGGGTGGTAATATACAAAATCAAATACCATCAAATAAACAATCAAAATATTGTTAACAATTTTGTAACTTGAAATAGCATTCAAAATCCATATATTTATCACCAAGATTCAAAACAATAAAACTAGGTAGAATATAAATTCAATATATTCATCAAATAACTTAAATAGTCTCAAATCAATTAATAAACCAAATACATAGAGTATTATTCACTTAACTTGTATATTTGTAAACTTCGTTGTTTCGAAGCTTAAATCTTAAACAAATAAATCAAGCTGTTACCAATCTGATTTAAACAAAATTCAACACATCATTTCAAGCTCATCGAATAACATCAAAATATTCATGTTTATTACTTAATAAAAAGAGTAAAAATGGCTTGAACATCTACTCACAAAATAGCCTTCAAAATAAACACAACCGATTCACCGAATTGTCTATTTTGCAGCACCAACTTCTTTTCCTTTCCCAGCACCTAAAACATATAATTTATTCAAAAATCATCAATATAACGATTCCACATACTGGTCTAACCATTCAGCCCCCACATGATATGCATACAATGCAACTATACTTAATTTTACAAATCGGATTCACACTCTCTGAAGGGGTTGTTTCAGACCCAACTTTGAAAACTTGGTCAGACCTGTAGGAATATAATTTTAAGCTCAAATTTAAATCAGCCTTAGATATATATGTCAACTAAATTTATGTAAAAATTTCACCTCATTTGGACAACTATAGAGGGAGATATGGTTACCTAAAGACAACCAGGTCAGTTTACTCTGACCGATTGAGCAATAAAATTTCTTCTATTCTTACACTAACATAACGACTGATTCAGGTCAAGATCAAAGAGGAAGAGTTTTATATGACTCTTAACATTTTTCATAACATCAAAGAACACTCAATTTTGAGCCTCCTAACTCAAGATATGATTAAAACAATCAAACTGACGAACCAGACTTCTCAAATCCGAAAACAGCAACTAACAAAACCTAGGTTCAATCAACAAAAATACTTAAAATCACTTACCAATTAATCACAAAAGCCCTTAATTAAGAATATTAGAGTCTGGAAATTCTCTTAGACCATCAAATTGCACCTGGAAAGCTAACCAAAATTGAAGAACAAAGCAGCCCCCTTCTTATTCTCTCTTCTCCTCTCTCTCTTTTCTAAGTTTTTCCTTATTTCTTTCTTTGGTCTTAATCATATGCAGCTGTCTACCTAATGCCACAAATATAAGAAGAGTCCAGGTGTAAATTGGATAGACACTTTTGCAAAATACACACTTTGACCCTTAATGAAAAACTAACATTGCCAAATAACCTTCAAACTTCCAATTGTTCAATTTAGGACATTTATGTGTTTCAATTTAATCCTTATCATCCTTAACTCTTTAAATTCCCATTACTCCATTTCTATTTCCAATCCTTTTTATTCTCATAATTTCAATTATTTTGAGTGTCATCAAAATTCACAAATTCTCACTCTTTGATCGAATACAAGTCACGACTTAGCCCGATACTCTAGTCTAACTTTATAATCTAGCTTATACTTAAATTCAATCAATAAATGTGTAAATGCAATGCAATATTAATGCAAATGTACCTATAATTAGGGTACGGATGTGACACCTACAGCTATAATTCTCTATTTATAGAGAAAAATATCCTAAATTCGTCCAAGGACCAAACCAGTAATTTTTCACCTTCAAAACTTCCTCCAATTAGGAAAATAACTCCATAAAACAACTCCTTAGTTATTGGCTTGAATCCTTGACTCTTTAGGAAAGAAAAATTCCTATAAAAACATATAAAATGCATAAATTAAATAGGAAACTAAAAAGGAAATAAAATAAAGCTAATAAACTAAAATCCTAATAAAACACTAATTATAAATAATAAACTAAATAAAATATAATAAATGCTAATAAATCCTATGGAAATTAAATCGAAAAACTATGTAATAATTGACACTAACAATGTTCCCTTAAGCATAGGAAATTAACTAAGTGCAAAGGAGTGCATTCAAAGGCAAATCAGATAAGTTTTCGTGGGGCTAGCCTACACTCATGGTCTAGCCTACCCTCAGGGTCTACGCTTATGACCTCGACTCCTCATGCCCAAAATGTGAGAAAGATGGATAATACACCCACGGTCTATACTCATAACCCTAACCAAACCCTGAGCATCTCCATCGGTCACTTTTCTAAGTAACGGTCATATTTTTCAACGCTCACGACCCTGAGCATCAAAAATCCTTCAAAAGCTGAAATTACATTAAATGAAGAAGGAAGAGGTTGGGGATGAAATTAATGGCTTCCAACAGTTATTTTTCACTCTCTAACTATAAATTGAAACCTTAAACTTCATTTAAGTAGTAAGACAAGTTTGTTGAGAAAATTGATTTCTTAGAAACTGTTGAGCATTTTTCTATTCTCTAAATTCTCATCATAATTGAGATTTGGTTGTGTGCAACAGTTAGGCCTTTTCTTCATCTATTTCTTGGGTTAAAATAGAAGGGAAGGGAGGTTATATTCTAGTGATTTGATTTAAGTGTGTGTTATCCATTGAAAGCACTTGGGACTTTATTTGTGGTTTGAGTTGAGCCAAGCAAAACTCATTTGTGTGAAGGTTTGAATTGAGCTTTGAAAAACTCTTATAAAGGTTTGAGTTAAGCCTTGAAAAACTCTTATGTAATCAATCTTAGAAATAAGATTGAAGTGGGTGATTGAAAATCCTAACTTATGGATAAGTTAGGTGGAGATATAGGATTGGTTATAATCCGAACTCCTTAAATCAATTATCACAAATCTCTACTCTTATTAATTTTCTTTGAACTCCATTAATCCTTATTTTAATTTATTTAGCCCTATCCACCCCCTATATGGCATTTTCATTTGGTATCAGAGCTTGGGTCTAGGTACTTAATTGCTAGAATTCAAGATCATTAGGTATGAATCTTTTTCTTTCCAAACCTTTAGACCATTTTTTTATTGGAAGTCATTACCCACATTGGAAGTCATTACCCACATTGGAAGCATAGAATAGAGCTCTATCTTGATAGTGATTCCATCAGATTATGGAATGTAATCTTATATTGGTGGAACCCTCCAATGAAGATGGTGGATGGTATTCAAGTTTCAAAAGAGAGAAAGGAGTGGTCTCAAGAAGAAAAGGAGGAGAACCACAAAAATAAAAGGGCTATATCGATTCTTATTGCCTCAATGTCAAGAGAAGAAGGTGGCAAGCTTTAACCTTGCATATCGGCCAAGGAGATGTGGGAGACCTTGGAAAATCACTATAAAGGAAATATCCAAGTGAGATCCAAAAAGGTCTAACTCCATGTGTTTGAATATAAGATGTTCAAAACGAAGCTTCATGAGAGCATAACCAATATGGAAAACCAATTAAATGCTTTTTTTTACCACATTAAGGAAGTGGGGCAAACACTACTCCAAAGAAGTCAACACCAAAATCTTAAGAGTGCTACCCAAGAAGGATTAAGAATCAAGAGTAACCTCCATTGAGGAAGCTCATGATCTTTCCATGCTCTCAACTGACATCATTATAGGTAAGCTTCTCACTTATAAGCTTACTTTGAGGCAAAAAGAAGAGGAGCAATAAGGAAAAGAGGAAATGAAAAAGGGCCCTGCACTCAAAGCATCACAAGACTCAAGGGATGAAAGTGAAGATGATGAAGAAATTACATTATTCATAAGATACTTCATCAAGTTCTTAAAGAAGAAAAACTTGAGCAATCATAAAGAAAGTAAGAGAAGTGACTCCAAGAGATCTAAAGAAGTCACTTACTATGAGTGCAAAAAGCCCGGTCATCTTAGAAGTGAATGTCCAAGGCTTAAGCACAAAAGCAAAGAAGGAAAAGAAAGAAGAAATGCCTTTAAAGCCACTTGGGGTGACTTTTCCAAATCTAAGATAGAGGAGGACTAATCAAAAGCTACCAACCTTAGCTTCATAGCTTTAAAAGACAACTTTGAGGTACCATCTACTTCATACTCCTCTTATGATAACTCTTGTGATGACTTATGTGATGATGAGGAACTTGATGATGAAAGCTCCTTAGTAAGAAAACTAGTTTTAAAATGTCAAAATTTGCTTTATAAGAAAAAGATTTATAAGAAAAAGATTTATAAAAAAAAGTTTTTAAAGTTATCTAAGAAATTTGAGGATTTAGAATTAGAATTTTCAAATGTTATTTCCTTAAATGTGAAGTTATCTCATGATTTGAAAGCCTCTCTATTCTTGAAAAATGAGTTTGATAAAATTAAGAAGGAAAATGAATTACTGTCAAAAGTGATTTTAGAGTTGAAGAACTCCATTTCCAAATTCCATAAAGGAAAGGAAACACTTAATACTCTCTTAAGTTCTTAAAGATTTCCAAGTGAAAAATTTGGACTTGGTTTTTCTAATGGAGCCTCTACATCATCAAGCCCCCCAAAAGTTATTAAGGCTACTCTTGCTTCATCCCCTATTCCTTGTGAGAGCTTTAAAGCTCAAGATTTTAAGGCTAAAAGTCTTATAAATCTAAATGCCTCACAAGGCTAACCATCAAAAGGCTTAATTTAAAAAGCCTAAATCTCATCATTCGTTCATGTATCATAATAAGAGGCACACACATATTCATATTAGGCCTCAAGAACTCATGCATAATTGTCTTTATGAAATGCATGCTCATCCTAGACCAGCTATATCTAGAAAAGCCACCAACCATCATAATTATGCTAAACTTGCATATGTTGGTAGGTAAAATAGATTTGCTAAAATTAGATGCTTTTATTGCATAAAATTAGGACACACTAACAATGTGTGTTACTATAGATTACTTCACCTTAACCTCCTATTTCAAAATTATTTTGAGAGAAACAAACCTAGACCAACTAAAGTTTGGGTTCAAAAAGGTGTTTGATCTCATTTTCAGTAGAAGTGGTTGAAGTTTTCCATGTGCTAATTATTGTTAAACTAATAAAATCAATTTATATAGTTTTTCAATATATGTGCACACATCAATTTGTCCAAAGAGAATTTGTCCCTTTGCATGATCAAAATACTTTTCAAAAATTACATAATATTAATATGCAATTCTCTCATTATTTTTAATTTGGCATCATTTTTCACTTGGTATCCCTTACTCTTTAAAAGATCTCTTTGGACTACATATTGAGAATCATGATTGCCATTGTCATTCCTTAATACACTTGGCATATGTTTCACTTATCATGATTCACTCTCCATTTTGATTTGTCATTGGGCACCAATGGACATCATTTTTTGCTCATTTTTTTTTTCAATTGGTATTCTTATTGTTCATTTTATTTCATTTTATTTCACTTGTTTCTCACTTAGCATCTTTCTTTTTTAGTTTCCTCACTTTTTCAAAGGGGAAAGAAACTTGGCATTTTGAATGACAATAATTATGTTTGAACTTAATAGAATGCCAAAAAGGGCGAGAAACTAAATATTTGGTATGGTTGAGTAATATTTGACTTGTTTTACTCACTTTATCATATATTGAGGGTGAGAAATTTTAAGACTCCTTAGTATATGGTTGAGGGGGAGTATCACAAAAAATATGCACATACAGCACTTATTGATTTTTAATTATCATTCAAAACATTAATTCTCAAAGTCAAAAAGGGGGAAATTGTTGACCATTTGCATGATCAAGGTCATGATTAATCTCAATTCAACCTTTGTTTTGACTTTAACAATTAAATTTAGATTACTAATGCTTTTATACTCAAGTATGTTTATAAGTTTAGGTAAATAATTATGCTCAAGAAAAGCAAGGATAAATGACCAAGTTTTATATCATGTTTGACATCAATTAAATCACTTGAAGTCTTTAAAGACCTTTAAACATGTTCCCTTAAGAATGGGAAATGAACTAAGGGCAAAGGAGTGCATTTCAAAGGTAAAATAGATAAGTTTTCGTAAGGCCATCCTACGCTCATGGTCTAGCCTAAACTCAGGGTCTACAGTCACGACCCCGACTCCTCATGCCTAGAATGTGAGAAAGATGGCTGATACATCCGCAATCTATGCTCATAACCCCAACCAGAACCTGAGCATCTCCAACAGTCACTTTTACAAGTAACGATCATATTTTTCAATGTTCATGATCCCTAGCCTACGCTCACGACCCTGAGCATCAGAAATCCTGCAAAAGCTGAAATTACATTAAATGAAGAAGGAAGAGGTTGGGGACAAAATTAATGGCTTCCAATAGCTATTTTCACTCTCCAACTATAAATTGAAGTCTTGGATCTTCATTTAAGTAGTAAGACAAGTTGATGGATGCGTCATGCAAATATGATAACTCTTCTACAACTTATGACATGACAAGCATCCATAATTCTTTCTTTTAGCTTATCTTAATGATTTCTAACCCTTTTCTCTTTTGTTGTGTTTTCACTTCAAAACATCATATGCATTTCTAATAAGGCTTCATACATTAATAAATATCTCGTAGCGCATGACATAACATGCATTCATGTTGTCCTTATTCCTTATCCTAATCTCATCCTTTTGAATAACATCATGCATCCATGCATGCATCTTACAATAATTGTACCTATACATGCATTTCATGATAGTTGCATGTGAGCAACCAAGTTTTTTTCCATTTGTTTGGTTAAATGGAGTGATTCCGAGGGACATGGCAACTTTGTCGGATGGGACATCCATTCCGTTTATGGGACAGGGACAAATGGTTGTTCTCAGGGGGATGTGAGATGCTTTTGTGTTTGGAGTCGCCACTTGGTTTTTAAAAAATCAGGAAAAGATGAAAGGGACGACATCGGGTCACTCAACGAGTATCATCCCTAGCAGAGATTCTGAGCACGGAAGATCTCATCTACTTTTTGACTATTTTTCATTTTAAAACTCAATATATGGCTACCGCAGTACCCTAGTTTTGGTAATGACAGTTGATATTTATGCATTCACACAAGCACGTTGACAATAACGGAAAGTACTATAAATTTAGCATAATTATTTACAAGGCTTTCCTAATAAATACATATGAAAGAGAAAAGGTGCAGAAATGTAAATCTAGTCCTGATCTAGAAAGCACCTGCAAGACAGAGGTTAACAAGACTACATGCAATTCCATCTATTCATCCACTCGGACAGCATATAAGCATAATGAAGATGATTGATGCATCATGAATGATTAAACAGATGCCCGTAGTTTATGCTCTAGGTAGGAATTATTATAAAGCATTTGTAAATGATGAGATAAACAATAAATAATGATGTTTGCATCATTGGATAGCAATATCAAAGCTCTAGCGTAGATAAGGAGATTTTGTATTTATTGAATGCACATGGATGCAAAATGACAGTTAATTATAAGCAAAACAAAATAGTGATTATTCAATCAGCATGCAAATTGCTAGTCTCATCACACAATCGCAATAATTTCTCAACTGCTGGCAACGATAAAGTAAATTGCAAGAGAGTAAATAAACATGCAAAAATGATTGTTTGGTCCTCAAATTCGACTGAGCTTGTTTTTGAATTTTTAAAGCTTTAGCTTTGAGAGATTTTTAAGCTTTCCTCGTTCAGAGGTTGAAAATGACATGTGTAATGCAAATTCGTATACCTTTAAAGTGTGCTTTGACAAAGATGAGGGTGGGTTTGGTGCAAAAGTGGTCTAAAGTCCTACAAAAATTGTAAAAAGTGGGCCAAAAGTGTGCGGATTGGGGCTCCTAAGCCTTCAATTTGACAGTGTTTCAACGTGTGTGTGGATCTTGCCTCTTTTTTTTTGTGGCTCTAGCTAGTGTTTCCTAGGCTCTTGCCTTTGCTTCCTAGGTTCTAGCCTCGCCAAAATGGGAGGTAGAGACCCCTATTTTTAGGGAAATGTGCCAAAAAATATGTGAAAAATAGAGAAAATGCACGTCACGCCCTTGGAAAATGTGATCATGCGCTGGGGCACGTGATCACGGCCCTGGGGCGCATGAGCACAGCCCTAGGGTGCGTGATCATGCATTCTAACTCATGATCATGCGCTCTTGCACGCGTCATGCGGCCTTCTCGGGCTCCGATTGCGCTATTTTAGAGGGGGATCTCAGGGTTTTTGGACCTTCCGGATATGTTTTCAAGGTTCTTTTTATCAAAATCGACTTCCATTTTAAGATGTGAACAAAATGTGTTCGGGTATGATCACGCACTACAGATCCACTCATGCACTACTTCTTGGGGTTACGTACACTATTCCGAGGTCACTTCCGGAAGTTTTAAGGGCTTACGGACGTGTTTCTAATGTCCGTTTCATCAAAATTGACTTTTGATTTTCATGAAGTTGAACTCTGGTCTTATGATTCGAACATCGATCTTATGAGTTGCTCATTTTGTGCAACGTTTGCTTGTACGAGCAACTTACCACTCCGATTATTTGTAGTTCATGAAATCGGGGTGCAACTTAATGATTTAGAGGTTGATTTTGCTTGGTTCGAGCTTTTCAGATTCTCTACATGCTTCAAAGGTGGTACGAATGAACAGACACTTGTCATATTCAGAGAGATGTTTTCATTACTAAACCTTTTAGGGACAATCAAAATTTGATGTATGACATTGCACTAACCCCATCATATCTGTAGCCATAAACCCCCAAAAGTAACCTAGAGTCAGAAAAGGTTAGGATTCCAAATGGCCAAAAAAATTAGGAATCAAAGCCTCAAAGAGCATAAGAAGGAATATGTAGCTGGTAGTGGCCTAACTAACATCCTCAAAGCTGAAATCAAGTCCATCCTTCAAACCAAAATCGGGAAAATCCTCAATCAAACCCTAGATTCTAAGGATGAGATAATCCTCTTAAGTGGCAAGGGGGCATCTGACACTCATGGTCCTAAATTGAACAAAGAAAAAGGGGTCTTAAGCACACCTAAAGATACTGAAGATGATTGTGAGTTTTACCAAGAGGAGCTTCCACAATCCTCATTTGGGGCAGCAAGCATCGACGAATCTGAACCAATAATGAAGAACCAAGAACTAGCCTACATGATCACTCAACTTAAGGCTCTAGTGAAGGAAAACACTGACACCTTGACCAGAGGCTTCAATCAACTTTTCATACTCATAAATGAACTCCTGCAAGAACACTCCAAGTAACTGTATCGTTCTAAGCTTGATGAAGCTAAAAGTCAAGAAATGGGTAACCAGAGTTCAGTGGATTATAATCTATTGGAGTTCCTAGAATCACTTATAGATCGCCCTTTGACCCTTGGAAAACCTCCAAAGTTCAACCAACCTCTCTCCATGATCTTTCAAACTCTTCGACATAGAAACCTTTTACAACCTCGTGAGCCAAAACCACTGCCAAATCCACCACCACCTCATGTTAACCCAAACCTTTACTGTCACTTCCACCAAATGATTGGACACACAACTGATGGTTGTAAAACCCTCAGAAATGCTATTCTAGACCTAATTAACTCTAAGAAAGTCAAAGACTTGGAAAAGAAGCCTAGTACTGAAATTGGCCCTTTGCCTGAATACTGAGACATACCCCGCACCAAAAATAAATCACTACCTAACCATTCAAACACACCATAATCAAACATCATCTCTTCTGGTCTATATGAATCTCAAGCAAGTGATGGAACACCAACCTCACGAATCCCACCTATCCTCTGGAATCCTACATCTGATCACCATAAGAAGGGAGAACAAAAGGGAACCATGGAAATTTATCCTTGATGAAAGTCATGAGTTAGCAGTACTGAAGTAGTTAGAATGAAGGAGATCAATAAACTCCAAACTAGAATAGTGACCTCTTGCTTTTATTATTTTGCTAGTGCTGAACATTTATGTGGTTTATCATACATCTTGATGGAATGTTAACTCCTTTGTTTATCATTATCCTATAATCTACTGATAATCTTTAGTCACTTCATACCTCATTAAAGCTGCAAGTGTTCAATTCTCACCATTGCCTCATTCAAAAAAAAGAGAGGAAAAAAGAAGAAAAAAAGAAAGAGAGAAGAAAAAAATGAAAAGAAAAGAGAAAAGAAAGAATAAAACATAAAAGCCCAGCTAGGTGCATAGAAGCTCCTAGGCAAAATGGGGCAGAAAAGAAATAATAATATGAGGCATGTACTTGAATGAATACTTGCTATAAGCCACTCTTCGATTCATCATTAGAATATAAGGATTACAAACAAATGAGCTGCCAAATTTGCATTCTACTGATTCCCATGAAAAGGCAACAAGGATGTCAACCACATGCCAGTTCAGACTTAGAAGACTCAAAGTCTTACACATGAGCTCGAAGTGTTGGATGTACATTAGCCTCATTGAATCTCAATGCTCTCTAAGGCATATTGAAACTCACAGGTGTAAACCAAGGATCTACCAGCCACTGCTAATGGTCATTTAAAAATCCCAAAAGACCCGTTTTCCCACCATGACATAAGCTTACTTAAAGCCACCCAAAATCCAAAGCTTGCTTTCAATGCAAGTCTTGCTTCTTTTCAAATAAAGCCTAAGTCGATTATCAACCCATTCTCATCCAACACGATCCACCTTTCTTAAATAAAGATTTGTAATGGGCTCCCCAATGCTACTCTTACCCTTACTGTTCCAAAGAACCACCCATGTGATAAACAAACTACCACACTCTTATCTCTAAAACTCTAAACCTCTTAAATGGCCATTTTCTCAGTATGCTATCATTGAGATCTCTAATTTTGTCCCTAAATGAGTTGGTCCTCTTGCTATCAACATTATTCCTAGTATCTCTGGTCAAGAATCACTAATCTTCTGACTCTCCTCAAAGGACCTTGGCCTAATCTTTCAAATAAACTCCTCCTACCTTAGCACTAAAAAGCCAAAAACAAAAAAACCATTTAGAGCCTAACACTCACCTCCATCATATAGCATACTTATCTGTAGTACATGCACATCACAACGTATACCCTAAGAGTGCAAGTCGATGTTACCCTTCTCTGTATAGTAATACCATCATCATTCCATGTATACACGCATTGTACATGTGCCTCCAATATATATGAGGTCTCAGTGTCATCTTACATTAAGATATAGGCTTAAGAAAATGAGCAATTATCTTATTTTCATAAAATATAATCATTCACTTGCACACATACATATGTCTTAGAATGACAATTAACCTCACATTTCATCATATAGCATAATCACTAGCATCCCTCACATACATGCTTCTATAAGTATATGATTTTATCATCATTAATGCCATGTGCACATATGCATCCGTACATATGCATCGAAAAATAAAATAATTGTCCCCATTGAGATATGGCATCACCATCAATACTCTATTTCCATCAACATCATATGTGCATGCACACCTGCATATGTTACCAAAACTTCCTCATCACAAAGCATAATAATTAGCATTCCACAAGCATATACTTTTGCATACTCCACACATGTGTGCACTTACATCAGTATTTTGAAAAAAAATCATCACTAATCTTTTATGCAATAGCATAACCACCCTCATCATACACACTCACACACCGTATATATGCTTAGGGAATCCAACATGCATCATATTCCCATAAAACATAATCATACATTACATTCTTCTACATTGGAGAATAAGTTAATTTATTCTTCACCTCGAAGAATAATCACTAGCACTTTATACATGTTATGACAAGAATAATCACTAGCACTTTATACATGTTATGACCATTTGCACCCCATGCATATGCACACGTGTCTCAGGGAAATAAGCTACTCTTCATTCATCATGCATACATGCATTCACATAGGAAAATCATCATTCATACATGCATTCACTCACATACTCTAAAGAATAGCGCAATCTCCTCTCACCTTGAAATATATTCAATACTTTGTATGTGCACATATAAGTCACATATCCTTTTGTCATGCAATTTGATCATTCATATTCTATACATGCAGACATTTCACAAAACAAAAGCCTTTCATCTCAATAAATGGTAAGAACCATTAGCATTTCCTACATGTATGCAAGAGCACTTGCATTCCCACCTACATACATGCATGCATTAACACTCGCATTTCCTCTTTTTCTTTCTGATGTACAATCACTCACACATATGCATTCTCTCAAATGACATCAAGGAACAATCCTCTTCTTTTAACATGACATACAATCATTGACATTTCATGCATCGTGCATATTGATCATTCCTCGTAAAAAAATCACTTTTCCTTATCATGCAATATAATCATCAACGTTCCATGCATCGTGCAAATACGAACAAGCTTCTTCATCAAACAACATGATTGTCATTATTCCCCTTCATACACACACTCGCACATGAATCTCATTATATAACATGGTCATCTACATCATATGCATACACACATCCACGCACATACCATCACCAACATCTCATTGGTAGCATCACCAAAATGCATACATGAGTGCATTTGCATATGCCATCCCTCAGTGGAATCAACGAGTGACCATGGATGCTCATGAAAGTCTCATCAAATCTTAGAGAATTCAATTACAAAGGGATCCAAGCTTCTTCAATAGTCATTGGCTACCCCTCAAAAAACTCCTTTACCTCCCAAAGGCTAGCTTTAGTCATGGTTCTGGCACAATCCCCAAGCAAACAATAAGACCAGCAAGCTTGAAACCCAAAAATTCAAAACCAACATACCTTGCCCAAAAGCCACCATCAGATTAACTCAAATACCATGGAAACGCCTTAGAACCTCCTAAACTCTCCAAAGCCACACAAACAAAAACCAATAAAAATGGCCTCATTGCACCCAAACATGTGCATGGATAACTTGTGGGCCACATCATATACATGGATCATTAATCAAACCATTCTCACTCCCTCATCTGATAAATAGCTTGACTGAGTGCCTCCGATAAGAAAATAAAATTTGGATCAAATGAAGAAAGTGAAAGGAACCCTAAGGTCAAAAGCCAAAGCTCTAACGCCTTCTCGATTATTCTTGACACACAAGTCATGCTTCAGTTTTGCCTAAAGGCTTTCTCCTCTTTTCCAACAAACAAATCTCAATCTTCAGATACCCTAACTTCATTTTGACAATCTACCTCTTTCCCTTGCCATCAATGAGCAATCTCAAAATGGACTTCCCATGCATCAAACATACATGACAAGCATCACATTCACAAACATCATAAACATGCATCATAGGCATAACATACACAATCATGGAAGTACACGTCACCAACAAATGAGCATTGTGTGCATTAACATTAGAAACATGCAGCATAAGCACAACATGCACAAACATGGAAAACATGCATCATAAACATTTACATAGAAATGAGAAACATGCATCATAAGCATGAACATGATAAAAAGGCGATGCACCAAGAAGCCATAAACCCAAACATTCAAGGAAGAATATAAGGCTCAAGGAAGTCAAAAGCATACCAACAAAGGTCCTGAGGCATCCACATCAAGATAAGGATCACCAAAAGATACTATCAATCCATATAAGCACTCTCAGCAGGCAAGCATCTACATGGGTAGCAAACAAGACTCAAGTAAGGTAAGATTTGCACCTAATAAGACACAAATGCCAGCTCCAAAAGCCTAGCTTGACATAGACAGTAAGAGCTAAAACCAAATAGCTAGAACTACACAGACAGTAAGAGCTAAAATCAGACATCCAAAGCTACACAGACAACAAGAGCTAAAATCAAACAACAAGAGCTACACAGATAGCAAGAGCTAAAACCAAATAGCTAGAGCTACATAAACAACAAGTACTAAAATCATATCAGCTAGAGCTACACAAATAGTAAGTACTAAAATCATATCATCTAGAGCTACACAGATAGCTAGAGCTATACAGACAGCAAGTACTGAAATCAAACAACAAGAGCTACAACCAGAACAACACATACAGTAAGTTCTAAGGCAAACCGCTAAAGCTACAGTCATCACAATTAGATCTATAATCGTCATAGCCAAAGCTACAGTTACCACAGCTATAGCTACAATTATCACAGCCAGAGCTACAGTCATTGCACCCAGAGTTACAGTTATCACCGCTAGAGCCACAGTCATTATAGCTAGAGCTACAGTCATCACAACTAGAGCTATAATCATCATAACCAAAGCTATAATCCTTGCAATCAAAGCTACAGTCACTACAGCCAGAGCTACACATACCAGAGCGAGAGCTATAATCATAATAATAGCTACAAAAACTATAGAAAGAGCTGCAGTCATCATAATAAGAACCACTGTCAATACAGTAAGGACAACATACACCATAATAAGAGCTATAATCACACAGAAACTATAGCAAGAGCTGGAGTCGTCATAATAAGAACCACAGTCAGTACAACAAGGGCTACTGATACCACAGTGAGAGCTATAATCACACAAAAACTACACCAAGAGCTGTAGTTGTCATAACAAGAACCACAGTCAGTACAGCAAGGGCTACAGACACCACAATGAGAGCTATAATTACAGTAAGAGCTACAGTCATTAAAGCCAGGGCTACAGTCACTACAGCAAAAGCTCCACAATGTAATAATTGCCATATCCTAACAAGACTATCAAACAAGGGTAAAAGCACAGAGCCCTCCCAGCATGGACCACAAGACCACCAAAAGGGATGGAAGAGCAACTGCGCCAATGAGCAAAAAGCATCAAATCAATAGAAGCAATACAACAAAAGGGAAGCCAAAATGTGTCTTGGCTCAGAATCATTGTCTAAAGATATAACCAATACTAACTACAATTCTTTTATTTTGTTTTGTAGGCTAATGCAATCATGCAAGTTAAAGCAAACTCGAGTACGAAAAGAAGAAAGCCGCTCAGAAAGCGATACAACAAAGGTTACATAATATAGCAAGAGCTACAACCACAAGAATATAGCAAGGGCTATAGTTTCAAAGCTTACAATATGCAGCAACAACAACATCAACAGTCAATAAAAATGACAACATCAAACACAACAAATTGACAAGTGTCGCCATCGTCATCACCTCTACACCAGGGAGTGCCCTCTTCCTTGTCTCTCTCTAAAACACGCATATGCATTTGCATTCATACATTAAAAATAAAATAAAAATTTAATAACGGCTCTTTTCTTGCATTTTTGCAAACTTCATCTCCGCCATAAATTGCATATATCAGAGTCGAGTGAGTTGATTTTAATTATTATAATCTTCCTTTAATGCTCATTTCGTGATTTCTTAAGCACAATCAAAATATCTAAGTCAAAACTTTCTAAACTTTAATCAATCTAATGCTTACCTACCACTTGGATGGATGAAGAACACGCAAGACAAAGCCAATAAAGGACATTGATGAATAAAATAAATTACAATTATCAAGGTAACTTTCAAAGAGGCTAGTGATCTCAAGACCATACTCACCTACTCCAATACTCAAAATTGAATACGAGTAATCGAAGAACTCTTTGACGGCATTCACGCTGAGTGACAGAAGGCGGGGAATGCTTGAGAAGAGAAAAATAAAAATAAATGTAGGGAAAGAAAAGAAAAAAAATAATAATATAATAGTAATAAATCTTTGTGCAACCTTTCGACAGTATCCATACTTAGTAATACGGGAACCTGCACAAAAATAAATATTGTATGGTCAGTTAAAAGCCTCTTAATAATCAAAATTTATTCTATTCATCTACATTCTTTATAAGTTTCATCTCGCTATATTCTTCAGAAATTCACTTGGGAAGCTTGCTTTCCACTTGGTAATGTAAACAGTCTTGACCATGAGTTGTGGATCATGTTTTCAAATTGCTGAGATAAGCATTAATGCAAGGTTATCATAGTTAATACAGCTCAAATGCTCTAATACATACAACTCTTGGTATCGATGGATCAATTGCAAGAATTCAAGAATAGAAGCACTCAATTAACCATGACTAATTCAATGAATAAATTCAAGAATAAAAAATTCTTTTCAAATAAATTAATAATAAACGCATGCTCATATGTTCGTATGTGTCGTCTGAGGACTTCAAGCTACAAACCAGCCAAATAAAAACTCAAAAATCATCATCGTTGATCAAGATTAAGAAGCATTTACAAGAAGATCAAAATAAAAGAAAAACTTTGAGCTACAACCAACCAATACAAATCCAAAAGCCTTCAGCAACGACCAAGATCGAGAAAGCACATACAAGACCATTCAATAAGAATTCATCAAGATCCAAGAGTATCTACTACAAAGCCAAAAGGTAACAAATAATAATTGCACTATGCACCAATCACAATCACACACCAAGCACAACCACAATCACAATTTAACTTTGCATGACACCAAGTAGGTGATTGTAGCACAACCTAAAACCCTAGTCAGGTGAGGGTAGCGTTGCTACTTTGTAAACACCAAGTAGGTGATCATAGTACTACCTAAAACCCTAATCAAGTGAGGGTAGCGTTGCTACTTTGCATGACACCAATTGGGTGATCATAGCGCTACCTAACAACCCTGAATAGGTGAAGGAGACGTTGACACCCATTAGGTAATCCTAACACTACCTAAAACCCTAATCAGGTGAAGGTAGTGTTGCTAGTAAACTCCTTATCACTACTAGAGAGTATTACATACCCCTTAGCACTGCTAAAGAGTGTTAAGTATCCCTTAAAATTGCTAGAGAATGCTAAGAACCCTTGATACTGCTAAAGAGTATCAAGTATGATGCCTAAAGGGGTGGTCATTGCATTTGCATACGTATGCTTGCATATTATGTGCCTGATTGCATATCACTATCATGTGCTTGTCTCACTCGCTTGAATCATCTTATGTGAAGAAATGCATCTTTGCGTGTATCTCGAATTGCATCATTCTGTGTGTATCCCAAACTGCATCATTTTGCATGAAAATAAAAAGAAAAAAAAAGAGAAAAAAAAGCATCACTACCATATTCATGTGAAACTTGCATGCATTCTTTACGTGAACCCTGAAATTGTATCATGCATTTTGCATTTTGCATTGCATTATACATTTTGCACTACATCTCGCATCACACACTACATCTCACATCTCGCATATATCATTATTATTTTTTGTGAATCCCAAAATTGCATCTTGCATGAATCCCAAAATTGCATCTTACATGAATCCTGAAATTGCATATTATGTGAACCCTGAATTAGATTCTTGTGTGAACCCCAAATTGCATATTACATGCAACTACTTGTTGCATAATAGCTGAATCACCAAGCAACAACGAAGATTGAATCACAAACAACAAAAGCCAGACAGACGTCCAAAGACAACACAGCACTCAGGTAAGTGCCTCTCTCTTTAAAATTATTTTTAAATCTCTGCTTGTTTCACATGTATTGACATCAGTGTTAGGAGGCTATACAACACATGTGAAGTAGGGGGCAACTGTCATACATCAAATTTTGACTGTCCCTAAAAAGGTCCAGTGATGAAACATCTCCCTAAATATGACAAGTGTCTGTTCATTCATACCACCTTTGAAGCTTGTCGTGAATATAAAAATCCCAAACCGCGCAAAATCAACCTCTGAATCATTAAATTGCACTTTGATTTCATGAAGTACGAATAATCAGAGTGGTAAGCCACTAGTTTCAAGAAACGAGCAACTCATCAGACTAGTGTTCGACTCATGAGACCGGAGTTTAACTTTGTGAAAATTGAAAGTCAATTTTGAAAAAATGGACATCGGAAAAACATCTTTAAGCCCTTAAAACTTCCATAAATGACCCTGAAATAGTGCGCGTATCCCCGAGAAGTAGCGCATGGGTGAATTTGTAGCACATGATCATGCCCGAACACATTTTGCTCATGCATAAAAATAGAAGCCGATTTTGACAAAATGGACATTAGAAATATGTCTGAAAGGTCCAAAAACCCTAAAACAGCGTAAATGGAGCCCGAGAAGGCCACATGACTCACGCAAGAGCGTATGATCACGTACTAGAATGGGTGATCAAGCTCCCAGGGCATGTGATCATGCACCCTAGGCCCGTGATCACGCATTCTAGGGGCGTGACCACGCATCCCAGGGGCGTGATCACATGTCCTAAGGGCATGATCACACGTCCCAAGGGTGTGATCACACGCATTTTCCCTACTTTTCACACATGTTTTGGCACATTTCCCTCTCTACCTTCCATTTCAATAATGGCCAGAGCCAAGGCAAGAGCCACAAAAAAAAAAGAGGCAAGAGCCAAAAAAGCACATGCACACTGAAACACTTTCGAATTGAAGACTTAGGAGTCCCAATTCACACACTTTTAGCCCACTCTCTACATTCTTCGTAGGATTTTTAGATCGCTTTTGAACCAAACCCAACCACATCTTTGTCAAAGCACGCTTCAAAGGTATACAAATTTGCATTCTACACATCATTTTCAACCTCTCGATGAGGAAAGCTTGAAAATCCCACAAAGCTAAAGCTTCAAAAACTCAAAAAACAAGCTCAATCAAATTTGAGGACCAAACAATCATTTTTGCACATTTATTTTACCATCTTGCATTTTATTTTATCGCCGCCAGCAGTTGAGAAATTGATCTAATTTGTGTGATGAGACTAGCAATTTGCATGTTGATTGAATAATCTCTGCTTTGTTTTGCTCATAATTAACTATCATTTTGCATCAATATGCATTCAATAAATACGAAAGCTCCTTATCTAAGCTAGAGCTTCAATATTGCAGTCTAATGATGCAATCATCATTATTTACTATTTATCTTATCATTTAGAAATGTTTTATAATAATTCCTACTAGAGCATAAACTATGTGCATCTATTTAATCACTCATGATGCATCAATCATCTTCATTGTACTTATATGATGTCCAAAAGGATGAATAGATGGAATTGCACATAGTGGTGTTAACCTTTGTTTTGTAGGTGTATTCTAGATTAGGACATATTTACATTTCTGCACTTTTTCTCTTTCTTATGTATTTATTAGGAAAGCCTTGTAAATAATTATGTTGAATTTCTCATACTTTCTATTATTAGCAACGTGCTTATGTGTTTATATCAACTGTCATTACCAAAACTAGGGTGTTGTGGTAGCCATATATTGAGTATTAAAATGAGAAATAATCAAGAAGTAGATGAGATCTCTCGAGCTCAGAATCTCTGTTGGGGATGATACTCGTTGAGTGACTTGATGTCATCCCTTTCATCTTTTCCTGGTTTTCTAAAAACTAGATGGCGACTTCAAACACAAAAGCGTCTCGTATCCCCTCGAGACCAAATAATTATCCATGTTCCATAAACGGAATAAATGTCCCATTCGATAAAGTTGCCATGTCCCTCGGAATCACTCCATTTAAACAAAAATGGAAGAGAGGTCGCTCACACCTAACCTCTGAATGGCCATGGTTTCACCACAAGATATAGGTCATCAGTTCGTACCCTTTGAATGCTTCCATATTTCTGACACTGCTGACACCCCTTTGCATATGTGATGCAATCTTTCAAAATTGAGGGCCAAAAATAACCATGCCTATGGATCAACCATCCCATTTTCCTTCTAGCTTGGTGAGCACCACAAACACCTTCATACACCTATTTTAAAATCTCCATGGTTTAAGGAAAAGAAGGACATATCAAGAGCAGTCTATCATGAGTTCTTCTGAAAAGCTCATTTTCAATTAAGACATAGTTTGAAGCTTGAGCTTTGACTCTGAATGGAACCTTTTTGGTAGGATTTTCTAGATAGCTTTTAATATCAATGTGCCAATCCCTGCCACATTCAAGTTATTATTGAAGGACTCAAATTGCAATCCTTTATCATGGATGGAAGGGTGAGCTTTCTTCTGCACGAAAATCAACTTATGAGTTAATTCTTTTGACATTCTTAAACTAGATGCAACCTGAGATAGTTCATCAGCTTCTTAATTAGATTCTCTAAGTATATGAATATAAGACATATTTTCAAAAGAATTAACAAGTTGAACAGCAGCAGTAAAATAAGGTGTTGATGACATGCTTGTGTAGCTATATTTTTCTGTCAATTATTTAATTACAAACTGAGAATCTCCAACTATTAATACATCTTTAGCTCCAAGATCTTAGAGAATTTCAAGGCCTATGATAGGGGCCTCATACTCGGCTTGATTATTGGTGCACTAAAAGTCTGATGTGAAACTGAGGGCTATTTTTGTACTACATGATTAAGTGATTACCACACCAACCCCAGCTGATTTTTCTATAGATTATCCATCAAACTTTAACACCCAAGGTTGAACATCAACTCCATATACTGGAAGGTCCCCTTCCTCAATAGTTCTTTAAGTGGGATGATCTGCTAGAAAATTTGTAAGCACTTGTCCTTTCATTGATTTTTTGGGATGATACATCAGTGAGAATTCAATAAAACTCACCAACCACTTCCCAATTTTGCCTAACAATACTGGTTTGTTCAACATATATTTCATCAAATTAGTTTGTGAAATCACATAAACTATGTGCTTCAAAAGATAGTGCCTCAATTTAGTACAAGCAAAGTATAATGTTAGACATAATTTTTCAATAAAAGAATATTTTATTTCTGTGGGAGTTAAAATTCTACCCAAATAGTAAATAGTCTACTCACGTCCTGATGCATTATTCTAAGCTAAAAGACAACCAATGGACTTATTTGTGATTGAAATATACAATCTCAATGATACTCCCTCTCTTAAGGGAACTAAAATAGGTGGCTTAGATAAATACTGTTTAATTTTATCAAAGGCACATTAATGCCTCTCTTCCCATTTAAATTCAATTTCCTGTTTTAGTTTTAGCAAGTCTGAAAATTCTTTGGTTTTTCCAGCAAGGTTAAAGATAAACCTCCTCAAATAATTGACTTGCCCTAAGAATCGTTCTAGCTTCTTCTTAGTTTGAGGTGGCTTGGCTTTAAGCATTTCCTTTGCCTTGTTCTTGTCTATCTCAGCTCCTCTTTGATGCATAAGAAACCCTAGAAAGTTTCCATCCTATACGCCAGAAGCACATTTAAGAGGGTTAAGCTTCAAATGATAAATTCTTATTCTTTCAAAGCTCTTTCTCAAATAAGAAACATGATTAGAGGCCTTTTTAAATTTTACCACTATATTATCAATGTAAACCTCCATATGGTGGCTAATCATGTCATAAAAAATAGCGTTCATAGCCCTTTGGTATGTGGCACCAACATTTTTTAAACCAAAGGGCATGACTAGCCATTCAAATATTCCTATTGCTCTTGGACGCTTGAATATGGTTTTGGACACATCGTCTTTCACAATAAAAATTGATTATACCCTAAGAAGCCATCTATGAATGATAGAATTTCATTCCTAGAGGCATCACATAAACATATTTAGGAGTGGCTAAATTCAAGTCTCTAAACTCTATGCAAACTCTAAGCTTACCATTCTTTTTCATTACAGGGACTATATTAGAAAGCCACTCAACATACCTGGTTGGCCTGATGAAGCCAACTCTGAGCAATTTTTCAATTTTTTCTTTGACTTTTAATTCTACCTCCTTTGACATTCTCCTGGGAGGTTGTTGAAAAGGATGAAACTCAGGCCTTATAAGGAGGCAGTGCTCAACTACCTCTCTATCTAACCCAAGAATTTCTATGTAGTCCCATGCAAAACAATCTTTGAATTCTTTCAAAAGTTCTATTAACTCATTTTTTACTTCTTCTTTCAACAAAGAACTAACATAGGTGATTTTTGGCTCTTTCTCTATGCCAAGCTTATTTTCTTCTATAAGGTCTTGAACTTTATGTTGATTATCCTGAAGGTGTTGTGGTGCCTCTTTTTCATTCTCTATCCGTAGTTCATCAACATCCTCAGACTCCTCCTTACCTATGATTTTTGTTCCATTCACCTCTAATTCTTCATTAATTATTTTATTTGTAGTTTGTTGCATCAAACACTTCTTTATAGCAATTGTAGCTATTGCCAATTCTTCCTCTATGTGTCTAATAATCAATTTCTTCAATGGTTGACTTTTCCATCGGCCAGTAAGTGTAAGGCACGATGGCTTTCTCCTTGTAGATTAAATCTAAGTGTTCCTGCACTTTAGCTTCCATGTCTTCCTTAGAGAAATGGATGTTTTTAGGATCTCCATTCACTTTCCTTCCAGAAAATTTGAGAGGCCCCAGGTTTACATCATAAAATATAGCCTCTAAATTGTTTGAACGAGTACTAAAAGGCTTATTGTCAGCCCAAACCACTTCAACATCATTATCTTTCTAGAAAAGAAGTGATTGGTTAAGAGAGGATGGCACACACCAATTAGCATGAATCCATCCCTCCCAAGTAGGGCATTGTAGCTAGCACTTGACTCTACCACAAAGAAGGCAGTAAGTGACTACCTACTTCCAACAGTGATCTTAACTGGTAAAACCCCAAACACGCCAATAATTTCTCCTATAAAAACTAAAATAGCTATATTAGTGGAAATAAAATTCTATTCACTTTTACCAAGAGATTTCAAAAGTTTGAATGATATCACATTTATGGCTGAGCCATTATCTACTAGAATTCTGGAGAAAGGCTTGTTGTTTAGCTGAGCCTTAATGTGAAGAGGTTTTATGTGCTTAGTCTACCAGGGAAGGATTTTTAAGGATAACTCTTTTGGGTTGATCAGGCCTAACGGCATGAATCACAACTCTGCTTAAGTGTTCCACTAGTTCTTTTGATGAAGTTGGCCTGAATCACAACTTCGCTTATTTTTCTCAGCTTCCTACATTATAAATTCCTAAGGTAGCATGACTGAGGTAATAGCACACCCATAATGCAACGGATTACCCTCTATCTCAAATGCATCAATCTCCATGTCTTCATTTAATTCCATGCTACCTTCAAAGTCAACCTCTTAAGAACCTGAGCTCCCTATGGACTCATTTTTGCTAGTATTTGGATCTTCAGTAGCCATTCTTCTAAATTTAAACTTGTTAACAGGTTCCACCTCTTGCATTACTTGATCTTGCACCTATTTTTCTTTCTCTTTTCTTTTAATAATAAGTTACCTTTGGAGCCTTCTTTTTTGTGTAAGAGTCAAGTGTTGTGGAAATTTACTGTACTCCACACATTGTCAGCCCTTGCTAGGATCTATAGGTGGCGGAACAACAAATCTTAGTTATTTTCTAGTAAACCTTGGGGCAACCATATTCTCTTCCCTTCTAGGTCTATACCTATAATTATTATTAACATTCCCAAAGAAGTTAGAGTTATGAAAAAATTTGTATTTTTGTATTAGAAACTTTTCTTGCCTTTTTTTTATGAATTCTAGTTCTGAGTAGGCCTCCAATTATTTCTAGCTCTGTTTGGTTGCCTCCAATTATTGCCATGAAATTTTTGGTGCTAAGGTAGTTTTGGTCTGGGTGTCCATTTTCCTCTCCTTAGTCCATCTCTCCATCCGGAAGGAATTATTGATTCCATAGGAGTATTTGTAGATGGAGGTCTGGAATACTTCACCTTATAATAAAATTTCCCAAAGGGTTAGCCAAGAGTATCCTAATTCTCTTCTTTCTCTTTGAGCTTTTTCTTCAAATCTAAAAACATTCTAAGATCAGCACCAATAGTATTGACAATGGCTATCGGAGAAATGGATCCTCTTCAATCAGCATTGAATCCTTCCTTTCTGGAAACTTCAGCACCCTTTTATTGATTCTATCATGTACTACATTTTTGAACACCCAATAAGCATCAGTAGAATAACTATAAGAATTATGATACTTATAATAGTCTGTTCCTTTTAGCTCCTCTGTTGTGGGTATTTTGTGATCAGGTGGCAATTTGATAAATTTCTCTTTGAGAAGAAAATCAAAGATTTGCTCTATTTTTGACACTTCAAATGTGTATTGCACCTGAGGATTAGAGGCCTGCAATTTTTTTCATGATTCAAGAGTTTTCTTTTCCAAGAGTAGACAAACATAAGATCCAATGTTTGTAAGTTTAACAGTAGCGACCTCAGTACTAGACACCTCTTAAAAATTAAGAAACCATTAAAGCCTTCTTCCTTTGGTTCTCTTATTTGAGCAATTCCTCATATTCACTAACTTTAGTAGCGAGTTTATAGAAATCACGAAATTCCACGCCCTGAAATTTCTTTCTCAGCTCAATATCCAAACCCCTTTGTGCCATTTTGACATATTCATCCTCAGGTAACATGATCTTGTATCGGTTTCTCATTCTTTTGAACCTAGCAATGAATAAATCTGCACTCTCTCCGGCCTTCTAAGTTACCTTGGAAAGTTTAGCTATGCAAATTTCATGCTCTATTTTGAAGAATTGGGTATGAAACTGTCGCTCCATCTCTTGCCAAGTGAGAACAGAATTTTTGGGCAATGTTGCATACCAGGTGAATGTAGTTCCTATCAAACTATTGGGAAATAATCTTAATTTAAAATTAGAAAAATTCTTATAATTTGCTAACTCCCCGCATTGAATTGTGAAATGGGTGATATGCTTCAATGTTAATTATCCATTTTCCCTAGAGAATAAGGAAAACTCAAGAACTCAATAGCCTCTGGGATAAAAATTATCCCTTTCTATCACATCTAGGCATGGCTTGTGGAATTCTAGGCGGCCAACTTGACACAGACCTGGCCCATATAGGTCTTGTAAGCCATCTCTTACAGCATCTAGATCAACCCTCATTAGTGGTGCTTGAGGCTATGGTATGTATGCTTGGGGAAAATTCATTTGGCCTTAGGGATTTGGCATATAACCCTGGGAAAAATTACCCCCCCCCCCTGATGCCTCTTCCTTCATGTTCATACACTCATGGCTGTAAGGTTGGGTTAGTCCTGCCAAAAATTTACTGGTTAAGCCTATTATTATTCATATTACTATCATTTCCAATTTGGCCATTAGGGTCATTAGGAGTAGTTACTTTGTTATTAGGCCCCACCTCATCCCTTCGATGTAGAAGAATATACCTTTCGTCAGTAATATGTTGCACTGAAGGAGCAATTTTTGCAGAATTGCTAGACTCCTACTTTACTATATCTGGTTTGGATAGAGTATGTTGTTTGGATGACTACTCATTCCTTTTCGAAAATGCTTGCACAACATCCTATGGCATTTTCTTAAAACTTTCAACAGTGCTATTGATATTCCCACAGTGTTATTAATAACGATGGTGGCTTGCTTTAGAATATCTATAATTTGAGGTACTACATCCTGAAGAACTTTTCAAAAGCTTAAGAATCAAAACTCTCAATAGTGTTAATAGTTTTTAGTTTCTGACTTATTTGATCAGTAGGCGCCTCATCTTTGTTTTGGCCATGAGGCACCTGATTTCCTTATAAGTATTCATCACCTACTTTTTCAAGTTTTTTGTTGGTTGAATCTCCAACATCAATACTTCTTTTCCACTTCTTAGTAATTTTGTCATCTCACTGAAATGGGTCCCACCGGGCATACTAAAAGATTGTTGGCTATTTTTTTATTTTAGAGAATTTGCGAGCATACTAGAGGAACGAGTCCTCAAAATGAACTGGCTTCTTCAGATGATTTATGGATTCCCAAGCTCCTTTAAAATAATTTGCTTAGATTTCAAAGACGGAAATTAATTTGCAAATAAAGAGAAATTGTATTGATTTGAGAGCTTAGTACAAAAACTAAAGTAGACAATGCTAATGTAAACTAAAGACAATGATTGGCTAATGATTCTAAATTTGTAGATGGATGTAGATGTAGTGGATGTTGTAGATGTCCCCATCTTCAATCATTTTCTTGCCTTTTATACTACTAGAATTTACTTTTCCAAATAATTGCTACAGCTCAGACGTCTTCCGCTTCAGAGAAATAAATTCATATGGTAAATTTTTGAAACTCTAGAGACACCTTTTTCCCCAAGCCTCCTGTGAATGTGAACAGTTGCTTCTATATTCCTCCAACTCTTATCCTCTAGCTCAGTCTTTGCAAACTGGACCTTAATTTGGGCTTTTTAATTTTAAATCATATTAAAAAATAATGGGCTAAAAAATTTTAGCCCTATATATATATAGCATTGAACTCAAATGTATTTTGATATATGAAAAATAATTCCTATTTCTCACAAATATATCAAAGTTTAAATGGTATTAAAGCCGATTATGGCAGCCAATACCCAAATCACTCTTGGAACTTCATCTTCTACAGCTTTAACCATTCCCACCTCTTCTCATAGTTTTTTTTCTGTTAAGCTAAATTCTCATAATTATTTGGCATGGAAAACTTAAATGATTCATCTCCTAAATTCACATAATTTACTCCAATTTATCAATGGAAACATACCAGCTCCCTCTCAAACCACCATGAACACTGCAACACCACATGCACCTATATGATATCAAACCTAAAATTTCAAATTTGGTTTCAGAAAGATTAACTTGTTCTTTCATGGATTCTTTCTAGTATTTTAGAAGAAGTATTTCCTCATATTATCGATTTAACCTCATAATAAGTTGTTTGGTGTGCTCTTGAAAATACTTTTAGTGCCATTTCTCAAAACAACCAACTTCAACTGAACATTCAACTTTAAGAATTAAAATAAAATGACTTGCCCATTGCTCAATATCTTCAAAAGGAAAATCCTTACCTGATGAACTCTTTGTAGTCGGTCGCACAGTTACCTCTTCTGAATTCAATGTAATTGCCTATCAAAACACAAATAAAGAATTTCATAGCCTTATCTTCAGTTTGAATATGAGCCCAACTCTAGTAAGCTTTAATAATTTGTTTACTCAGTTTGTCTCTCATGAGATCTTAATCAAAAGCCAAGAAGATTGATTGCTTGCTAATATTGCTTACAAGCTTGCATTACTACCTATACCTTTTGTTACCTCACTACAACCTTGATCTCCATTTTCTCCTCTGCCTCGTACCTCATTTTCTAATCAATCCCGCTCTCGATCCTTTTGGAATAATAAAAGGTATAGGGGCCATGTCAAATTTATGGTTATAATAATCACACAACTGATATTTATCGACGATAGTATCAAAACTCTAGATCCTCATATGCTCCCACTTATCAAGCCAATGTTGCTGTCGACGGTAGGGTTTAGCGTGCGCCCAAGTATCTTGCAACAGCGATACTGTTTGAGATTAGGGCTCTAGGAAACACACTACTATATCACAAAGAAATAGCATGGAGATGAGAAGTCGCCACCCAGGGTAATAACTAGGACAAATCGAAGGTGGTGGTAACTCGATTCTCTAAAAGAAAGTTAGCACCACAACCAAGAAATCTGGGTACGGAATACCAACTTCTTTTAGTCTTGTGTTCATTTAGAATTACCTTATTAATTACTAATTTATTCTCTAATTACATACAATTTCATACAAACCCTAATTAAACATTCAGCTAATACCAAGGCAACTAGTCATAAAGTGCACATAAAAACTACATTCACAAAGAGCAATGTGTCCCTAAGTTAGTCTAATCTACATTGGTTTTATTAATGTTAGCTAATTCTACATGTTTTATTTACAAATGAAATGGATACTAAAGGTGGGCCTAAAAAAGTTAAATTAATGGGCCTAGTTCTAATTAATTTTAATTAAATGAAATGAAACCTAAAGTTTACAAATTATGTAAGAATGCTTTAATGGGCTTAGCTAAAGTCAAAATTAATTTTATTAACTAAAAGTGAACCTAAATCTAAATTAACCTAATAGGACTAAGTTAATTTTAAAGTTTAAATAAAACCTAAAACTAATTTTAAAGGCCTATAATTTAAATGAGTTGGAGCTTAATGTGAACTTGGGGCCCAAAACGCACAAATATATATACAAACAAGCCCAAATAACAAAAGTAAACTGAACAATCAAATCAAAACATGCATAATGTGACACTAACCTAATTATTTACATGTAGCCTAAATTAATCTAAAGCCACTATTGATTTTAATTAGATTTTTATCAAGTGAACCTAATTTACTAATTGATTTTAAAGTGCAGAAAAGTAAATATTCATTATTTTCCCTCTACTGGGGCTATTACTTTAATCTACTGAAAATAAAAATTAAAATTAATTACAACCCCAAAAAAGCCAAATAAATAAAAATATAAAGTAAAACAACCAACAGTGGATTTTTATATATATCAAATAAATATATAAAAATTTCAAAAACCTTAAAAACTGCGTTCAAATACAAAATTTAATCCATGACATTCTATGGATCTTTAGGGGTTGGCCTTGATTCCATCACCACAGTTGATTCATGTCACCCACCATCATAAGCACAAACATAGAAAACAAAATAAATAAATATTAGCAATTAAACAAAATAAAAATAAGAAATTAAATAAAATCAAAATCAAATAGA